>JZKD02S1727171.1:156089-182077 GCA_000966675.3 Picea glauca
GAAAGATCTTGTCAAGGAAAGTTAACCTTTTGGGAACAAAGGGGGAAAATAGTCAGAAGCAGAGAGATAGCAGTGACAGGGGGAGTCATCCACTCATGAGAAGATTGATAAAGGATTCCGAGTAAGAGAGGTGAGCAATTTTGAATTTTCCATAGAGGATATAGCGGAAGTTGAAGATGAATAGGTCCAAGAATCAGAAAGAGAAGACTCTGGTTTAGACACAAATATTCTGCAGGCCTCAAATGAGAGAGTCCATCCTATCAGGGGGAGTTTGCATTGATTTAATATATGATACCTTCTAAAATACTACAACAACTCAGGGGGAGCATGTTTTCTTTGACATTGATGTCAAAGGGGGAGAAAAGAATCTGGGTGCCTTTGTTGCCATCAATGCCAAAGGGGGAGATTGTTGGAAATGTTTAATAGGTAGCATATTCTTGTCATTGATGGAAAGTACAACAATGAAGATGGCATGAGTACAGGAAGAATGTAATAGATGGGCACCAGAAGTATTTTGGGAAGACCCTGCAGAGCAACCTCGATAAGATCAGAAGAGATAGTGTAGAGGATGTTTGCTATGCTTTACAGGCAGTGTATTCTTGTCATTGATGGAAAGTACAGTAGTGAAGATGGCTTGAGTACAACACCGATGATCAATAGGCAAATAGAAGATAAGTCTAGGAATATCGAATGATCGAAGGCAACACAACATTGATAAAATGATTGAAGGCCCGAGAAGCATTTTTGATCATTGGATCTCATTCAAAATTCCCAAAAGAATGAGGGCCATTAGATCAAAATATAGACAAGAAGAGTACTGAATAGGAGGACATATCTCAGACATTAGATCCAAGCACAGGACCCGACCATCGTTGGATCAAGGAGAACCTGCACACCTTTTAAAGTATAACAAGGAGAAGCGGGCGTAATCGCGATATGCGAAATCACGACTTAAATCTGAGCCGTTAGATCAAGGTTGAATCTGGACCATTGATCCCAGTCCATGTCAAAGTTTCAAGTATCGTGAGTTGAACATGTCAAAGATTATTAACATCAGGAATCCCGATATCGCGATATAATCTGAGCCGTCAGATCAAGCTTTGATCAGGACCATTGATCTTACTCCATATCGGAGTTTCAGGGATCGCAACATGGAGATGAAAGTAAACAATGCAACAAGAATGTCGATTTCGTGATATGCGAAATAGTGATTCAATCGCAGCCGTTGAATCAAGCTTTGATCAGGACCGTTGATCCCATGCCATTTTGGGGTATCGGGGATCGCGACTTGGAGAGTCAAGATGTCTCATCTCCAGACTCACGAAATGTGAAATTGTGAAAGCGCTTTATGCATAAGGCTATGGTCATAGCCCATGGTCATGAGAAGGGAAGGAGTCAGTCCAGATAAGCTCCTTTTCGAAGTTTCACCTATTGCAACTTGGAGTGACAAGAACCTCCATCTAAGTAACTGCGAGATGCGAATTCACGATGAGATCTAGACCATCAATACATCAAAATCCTAGACGATTGATCTGAGCTCCATCTCTGAGTCTCGCCTAACGCGACTTGGAGTGACGAGAATCTCCATCTAAGGAACAGCGAGATGCGAATTCACGATGAGATCTGGACCGTTGATTCATCAAGATCGCGGACCATCGATCAGGGTTGATGAAGATCATAAGTTCATAGCGCCTTTTAGCGTAGCCTGTGGTCACTACGTGTCATCACATGGAGGAAGGACCTAGTGTAGATAAGCTCCGCCTTGGAATTTCGGGGATCGCGTAATGGAGTGTTGAGACACTGGATCATACGAATGCCGAAATACCGAAAAGGTGAATTGTCGGTGTAACCGGAGGTCACCGCCTGTGGTCATGTAGAGGAGGGATCTAGAGCAGCCAAGATCCTTTTCGTAGCTCGTGACATGGAGACTCAAGATGTCTCATCGCAGAATCTTTGAATTGCGAAAGTGCGAAACGCGTAAATAATGAAAGAACCCATCAGAGTTAATGAAACGATGGAGGTGAAAATGAGCACGATCAAAGGGCTAATGTTGATCCTCATAGTGTAACTGCTAGAAACCATCGATGGTTTCTACTAGAGGATGCGCAAAGACTTCTGTGTGATTTCCAGAGGAGCTGAAGAGTTACAAGGAATCTACCAATGGAATGAAGACGATTCATGGAGGAAATTGACAGCTGGATGAGGGTTGGAGCCTGTAACTAAAATAGAAAGGATAAGCTCGATTATGCCAGAGAAGATGAAGAGTCTCAACTGCCAGAGAGGCTGATGAATCTCAGCATAACACCCAGTGATGCCGAATGCGCAATTGAACTGCCAAAGAAGTCGAAGAGTCATGATGATGATCACGCAGAGCACTTGAGATGTGGAGGAGATTAGTGTGGTATGAGCATGTAGAGGAATGGCGAATATTGCATGCACAATATGCACAAAGGCTATATATACACGGCACAGAGAAGAGAAGCGGCTATTGTTGATGTTGGAGTTTGCTATGGTTGTTGTTGGTGAAGGTGATTCATGTGTGAAGAAGGAGGAGAGTGCAGCAGCTAAATCGAACAGAAGAGGAACTGTGCAGTGAACGGACATGGTGCACAGAGCATAAAAAGAAGAAGAACAGACAGCGCAAGTCATGTGTGCAAAAAGGAAATGAGATAGTCAGAGCAACGAAATGCAGCAGAATAGTGATGAGTTTGGTAAGCCATTGTTGAACATCATATCACTGTAATAAGTTTCAGTAGAAAATATTTGTATTTCAGGGTGGAAGGGAGGTGCTAGGGAGGAATTTTGTCCTCATAGGTTCAAGTGGGTTTTTGAACATAGGGAGTTGTAGCTTCCATCTGGTTGCAACCAGAGAAACCAGGGTGGCAGGGTGGTGCAAGGGAGAACTCTTGTTCTCTATTATATAGGTTGGTGCCTATATGATTGGAAGTTGGTGCTTCCATCCAGTTGGTGCTGGAAACACTTATGGAGTTGGTGCTTCCTTCTAGTTGGTGCTAAAGAAACCATGGATTTGGTGCTTCCTTCTAGTGGGTGCTAGAGAAAACAGAGAGTTGGTTCTCTCATCAAGTAGCAGCTTGCAAAATAGAGGTTGTAGCCTCATTGTCAGTTGGTGCTCATATGTATGATAATGTAAAGAATGTAACTATCACTTATCATATAAAGAAAAAGAGGTTTTTACCCTTTATGGGTTTCCTCAGGAAATATCTGTCTCTGTGTATCACATGTGTGTGACTAATGCTAAATATGCTATTGTTTACTTCCTTGCACTATTGTGATTGTCCCTCAGTGTTTCTGCAAAGAGTTTAAAAAAAGCATAATTGTTTAAGCACAGTAACAATTGATTCACACCCCCCCACCCTCTTAGTTTTCCAACAAAAGGGTAGTGGCAAGGCCCCCGTAGATCCAGAGATAGCTTTCATGCAGGATATCAACGATATGTTAGCTAGTCAACGAACCATGTCTCAGTCCTTGGGACAGGTGGTTGATAGATTGGGTAGAGTGGGAAACCCAAACACACAAGTCTCGCATGTAGCACAGGGGAACTCAAGAGTAGGCAATAGACCCCAATCACCCTCTTGCACATACACCTCTGCAAGTAGGATTACCAGACCTTTGTTTCCTAGTTTACAAAGGGCACCCCCGGTAGCAACACCGCCATCGATAGCACAGAGGGCACCCACTCATGCATATGACAATGTAGAGTATAGAAGGGAGTACACAGCATTAGGTCATGACTTCCATCAGTATATGACCTTAGTAGAGTACTGTGGACTCAGAATTAGGAACCGCCCCAGAGAGCCACAGAGGGGAGGACCACAATAGCAGCAGGGGCATAACCTCAATTTCATCTGAAAATTTGGGAAACTCACCATCCCTTCTTTCGATGGATCATCCAAATACACCACCAGAGCTTGAGTACAGAAGCTAGACACATATTACAAGGTCAACCAGATGATCGAGATAGAGGAAATCAATTTCATGAACTTACACTTGGAGGGTGAGGCACACAAGTGGTGGTATCATGGACTGGTGACATTGGGTCACAATCGCATCACCTCTTATAAGGAGTTTACATATAGGCTCATGGATAGGTTTGATAGGAAGGATCTTGAGATACACTTCAGGGATCTAACCTAGTTGAGACAAACTGGCACAATAGAGGAGTTCATCACAAAGTTTCAGCGGGTAGTCGTGGTAGTGACAGATATATCAGAGCCTAGGCTGATCATGCTATTCACAGAAGGACTCGCAGAGCCTTTGAGAGGATGGGTGAAGGTTTACAGGCCGCCCACTTTTCATAATGCCATCCTTCACACTCATGATCTAGCAGACTCAGTGCCAAAGACTAAAACTTTCTCCAAACCATTTGTTCCCCAGAGGGATCGATACAGGAAGCCATTCTAGAGAGAATGGAAGGGCAAGGATAAGTTGGATGATGAGACTAGGCGAGAGCTTATGGGGAAGAATATTTTCTTCAGTTGCAGATATCCTTGGGTCCCAGGACACAGGTGCATGGGAAAGAGAGAGATTCATTATATTAAGGTACCAATAGACAACGTGGAGAGTGAGAAGGAGGAGCAGGACAGTGGATCCACTAGTTCAGAGGAAAAGTCAACACCATTAGAGGAGAAGCCTCCCCATAGACCACCGACACCGATAGGAGCCCATCCTCTAGTAGTCCCACAATTTCCAGAGTAGGCTAACAGGAGGAAAACAACAAAGGGAGGAGTCATAGTGACCCTTTCTAGTGTTCCCAGGTATGATACCCTCTGTATCAGAGGGATTATTCAGGGGCAATGGGAAATCTCCTTGATAGATGGTGGGGCCACCCACAACTTCATCGACGATTCACTAGTATCGAGATGGGCACTTTATATAGAGGAGTTTGAGGGGTTTGATGTTGTGGTGGCAGATGGCCACACAGTGGAGTGTCTAGACAGAGTTCCAAAATTAGAGATGAATTTAGGCAGCTACACAGTGAGAGACATATTTTATGTGGTTGACCTATCAAACACAAATGTGGTGTTAGGAGTTCAGTGGATGATTACCTTGGGAAAAATCACCACCAACTACCAAACCTTGGAAATGGGATTCATAGATCAAGATGGGAAGACGGTTGTTCTAAGAGGTATGTCGACAGGAGAACCCAGGACAGTTTCATCCAAGAGGATGTAGAGGATATTCAAACATGGGGAGGTAGCATATGCCGCAAAATGATTGATCACTACTCAGAAGGATTCAGAAGGTCGACAATAGTACCATACATAGATCAAGAATTTATTGGGATCACATCAATAGGTCTTTGAGGCAATTCCACTAGGGAGACCACCTGACAGAGGGTTTGAGCACACCATTGAGTTGGAGGAGGGGTCCAAACCTATTATCACATGCCCCTATTGTCATCCTATGAGGTTCACGGATGAGATAGAGAAGGCAATCAAGGAATTGTGGGCAATGAGACACATCAGACCAAGCAACAACCCATTTGCTTCTTCAGTTGTCTTAGTTCTGAAGAAGGATGGCACCATGAGGATGTGCATTGATTAGCGAGCCTTGAACAAGAAAACCATCAAGAACTGGTATCCTATCCCACACATTGACGAGTTGATAGATGAACTGCATGGGGCAGTTTTCTTCTCAAAAATTGATCTATTCTCTAGATAGCATTAGATCAACATCCGAGATCAGGACATAGAGAAGACGACATTTTGATGTCATTTTGGACACTTTGAGTTCCTAGTTATGCCATTTGGGCTAACCAATGCACCTACTATATTCCAGTCTTGCATGAACCATATATTCATGGATCATTTAAGGGAATCAGTCTTGGTTTTCTTCAATGACATCTTGATCTATAGTCGGTCATGGCAAGAGCATATGAGGCACCTGGATAAGGTATTGAGCATCATGGAGGCACAATCATTGTATGCTAAAGAGTCCAAGTGCAAGTTTGGTATGACAAGCTTCTTTACTTGGGCCACATCATCAGTGCACAGGGGGTATAGGTGCACCAAGAGAAGATCAGGGCCATTCTAGATTGGTCGACGCCCAAGAACGTGACAGAATTGCAGAGCTTCTTTGGGCTGTGCAACTATTACAGGCGATTCATCCAGGGTTTTTCTCAGCTTGGAGCACCACTGATAGATCTTACCAAGCATGGGGCCTTTATATGGACTGATAAATCACGGGAATCCTTTGATCACATGAAGGAAGTCATGGGAACTTATCTAGTGTTGGCATTACCAGACTTCACCTTACCATTTGTAGTAGAGTGTGATGCATCTGACGAAGGGATCGATGCATTTTTTATGCTGGGAGGACACCCCATTGTATTTGAGAGCCAAAATCTTAGTCATCCTGAGAGGTTGTACTCCATTTATGACAAAGAAATGTTGGCAATCATGCATGCCTTGACCAAGTTCAGACAATATTTGGTGGGTAGCAAATTCGTGGTCTAGACTGATCACAATAGTTTGAAGTATTTCCTTAAGTAGAAGGACCTCAGTGAGTGCCAACAGAAATGGGTGACAAAGGTATAGGTATTTGACTTTGACATAGAGTATGTCAAGGGAAAGAACAACATTGTGGCCGATGCACTATCGAGGAGACCTGCGGCATGTTCTTTGATGGAGATTTCAGCAAATTGGAAATCCCACTTGTTAGTGGAATATTCCAAGAACAAGTTCGCTTGTGAGGTGATGGATGGGAAGATACAGGATGACCGATATAGGGCCATTGACGATGTCATATTTTACAAGGATAGAGTCTACTTGGTGCCATATTCAGGGCTCAAGAAGAAGATCATCACCGCAGTTCATGATTCACCTCTAGCAGGCCATTAGGGGTTTTTCAAAACCTATAGACAGATCAGAGAGAGGTTCTCATGGAAGGGCCTCAAATAGGATGTTATGAGACACGTCAGTGAGTGTGTGAATTTCCAAAAGAACAAGTCAGAGCATGCTCTTCCAATAGATCTACTTCAGCCACTCCCCATTTCAGAGAAGAAATGGGAGAGTATATCTATGGACTTCATCACAGGTCTACCCAAGGTCCAGGGTAGGGACTGTATCTATGTAGTGGTCGACAAATCAACCAAGTTTGCTCACTTCTATGCCATATCGATAGAGTACAACACAATTTAGGTAGCTGATATTTTCTTCAGGGAGGTCTTCAGACTTCATGGGTTTTCGAAAAACATCATCAATGACAGGGACAGTCGATTCATAGGGACATTTTGGAGAGAGTTGTTTCGGTTGGTGGGGACAGAGTTGACACCTAGCACTAGCTATCACCCTTAGACAGATGGGCGGACTGAGATTGTCAACAAGTGGGTTGAAGGGTATTTGAGGAACTATGTAGGAGGACGACAGAGAACGTGGTTAAAGTGGTTACACTTAGGACAACATTGCTACAACACCACCTTCCACATGTTCATTGGTATGACACCCTTCTGAGCATTGTACGGATATGATGCTCCCACTTTGGTAGAATTGGTCTTCAAGGAGAGTAGAGATCCCAAGGTCAAGGATTGGATCATAGAGAATCAAGAGATTCTCAAGTTGTTGAAAGAGAACCTATAGACGACGCAAAACCGACAGAAGATAAGTGTGGATAGGCACAGGATAGAGCGTGACTTTGAGGTTGGAGATTCAGTTTTCTTGAGACTCCAACCCTACAGACAGTCATCTTTGAGGAAGAGTGGGGCCGAGAAGATCAAGCCCAAATTTTATGGTCCTTAAAGGATCATGTGTTGAGTAGGTGAGGTTTCTTACGAGCTAGAGCTTCCAGAGGGGAGGAAGATTCATAACGTGTTCCATGTGTCTTGCCTCAAAAAGGTAGTGGGAAAATTCATTAGCACATCATAGGAGCTTCCCCTGTTGGATGAGGAGGGACAGTTGGAGTTAGCTTCGGAGGAGGTTTTGGAGTTCCGAGAGTGGAAACTGAGGAGCAGGGTCATCAGAGAGTGTTTGATCAGATGGAGAGGGCTTCCAAAAGAGGATGCTACTTGGGAGAGCAAGCAAGTGTTGCATCACCCTGGACTGGTATTTCTTGAGGACAAGCAATTTCAGAAAGGGAGGACTATAATGTCCCTTTCCAAATAGGAGCTCCAGAGAGTAGGCTTAATAGTCTAAACCACCCCATTAGACTATAGCCAAGACCAAAAAGGGGTAAATAGGGTTACTAGAGGTCACTTCAGTCACCAATGTTATATTCGGAAAGTGACATTGAGATAAAAAGGGTTAAAAGTGCTTTTAAGTCATTATGATCTAAAAATAGAAGTCAACAGTGAATTAGGGTTTCAGTAGTGATTTAAGGTTTTGGAAGTCAATAGTGAATTAGGGTTTCAACAATGATTTAGGGTTTTGGAAAGCTATAAAGTAAGGGTCAGTGAACTAATTCATCATTATGCAGATTATGACTTGTCATTGCGGAGAAGAGACACATCTCAAGAGAGATAGTTCAGTGGATTCCAGGAGGAAGACACCAGTTGGCTGATTTTGGTGTTGAAAGACACACCCTAGTCACCGGGAAGATTATTCAGGTCTTCCACCATTCTTCAACAACAATTACATAGTGTTTAGCAGTGAGGGCGCATTCATCCAAAGTGAGGGTGCAACTTCTGAGAGGGTTTTAGTCGACTTATTCCATCTAGGGAGAACTTCAAGATTTCCCTCTGAGCCATTTGAGAGGAAGGCAAGGTGCATCTTTTTCCTAGTTCCTCATCATATTCCAAAAGAAAATCAGCTAGGGTTCATTTTCCAGACTTGGACGTGCGACACTTTTGGCAGATACATTTGGGGTTCTAGAGCCAGCATCAGGCCATATTCAGGGAAACCCTTCCAACCCATTTCCAAGTAGACCAAGGTGGTCATTTTAAGAGACGTCTCATCTGATTCTGACGACGGAATCACTAAGACACATTTTTCCAAAGAAAGAGGGGCGCATTCCCCCAAGGGGATCCATCTGGGGTCCAAACTCACCAGTAGAAGGATCCGACATTTATCGGTACTAAGGAATAGAGAAGGGCACATCATTTGGGACAGTTTCCAAGCCATTATGAGAAGTACAACTCCCAAGGAGAGCTTTCCAGACTTCCAACAGTTATCGCCAGAGCTGCCATAGTCCCAACACATCCATTGATTCCACAGTGCTCCCATATTCCGAGTCTTATCTTTTAGTTGCTTATTTGTATTCTAGCTAAGATCCTTTGTGTGTTGATCTAGTCGAGTATTGTTAGTTTATTTAGCTGCATTCAACCATTTTGTAATCCATAGAGATATCATAATACAAACTTTGCAGTCCCTAGTCACATTTATTATTTGTATGATCATTTATATGCTATAAACCATTAATCCTACACACACATTAGTAGTGTTTCCTAGACTAGCCAAGTTAGAAACATTATAATTGCATTGTAGTCTTAGACAATGTGTAGTGTAATAATGTGTAGTCTTAATGCTCTTAATTAATATGAATTAACTATAATGTTAGACCACTCATAACCAATGATTTTTTTTTTTTTATTTTATTTAATTTGTTTTTTTAAAGTAAGAATTTATATATAAAGAGCCTTCAAAAAACCAAAGTTACATATTGTTTGATATTGTCCTACTATAATAACTAAACTACCCCAAGGGGAAACCAGTAAAGCCAATCGGTATTGGGATCAAAATGACTACCAGTTTGATAAAAACTGTAAACAGAGCTGAGAAAAAAGTAAACTAAGAGCATGAGTAAAAACCTCAATAGTGGTCATACACTTAGCTTGTAACCTGGCCAAGTGGTGTGGGTTGCCTCGTCCCAGGGCTCCTCTTCGACAACTGTCCCTCTCCATTCCATTTGCGTGTCAGCGTCTGAGTTACCCCCATCCAATCTGGCATTGGGCCATGTGTATCCCATTGGACTGGGTGCATGGAAGCCCACTGCTGTTGCAACGTCCATGTCAACATGCATGGCTTGCCCAAAGTCTCCAACTTCTGCTGGAAGCTCCTATTCGCTCCTACCGAAAGCCTCTGCATGAGTGTGCTTTGCTGCCCTCACTGCATCTAGTGTGGAGTGGAAGGCCCCGTACAAGGTGGAGAGGATTTGGAGGAGTGAAGAGGTCTTCCCATCCAATAGCTCCAGACAGAATTGAAGGTCATCCAGGCCTTGTCGGAGCTCAAAGACTAGCCCGTAGAGAATAGCCAAGTTATCATGTAGTTGTGAGTTTGGTACTGAGTAGGAAAAAGAGTGTGGCTTGTGTTGGGTTTCCAGTAGAAAAGGTGGCACCTCCAAGGGTGGGCTAGTGGGGGAGGTTTCTGGTGCAGCAGGTACATTGGTTGGTGAATTTGGAGGTACTGCAGGAGGCACCCATGATGTGGAGGCCCTGTCAAGGATGGGTCCTGAGAGTGAACCTAGCGAGCTATTTGTGAGAACTAGCCCTTCAAGCCGAAATGTAGGAGGGGAGGAGGTGGTGAGTGGTTCTTGTTCAGACTATGAGGAATGTGATGAGTGCAAGGGGGACGAACCAGAGGAAGGTGAAGGCGCTCGAGCCAAGACCCATTGAGGCCGAAGTGGATGACAGGGTGAGCTTATCCTTGGCGTGCCTCTTTGTCTCAACATTCTGATAGCCCCGGGGAAAAAGGTTGAGCAAAGGGGAAGAACCCAGGTGGACGAGGAGGAGCTAGAGAAAAAACTGGTTGCAGGAGAGTGTAGAGAAGGAGGGAAGCTGTAATGAGGCATTGCTTCACAGCTGGAAGAGATGAAGGCTGAGTCACATGCGCAGAGTAAAGGCATTTTCAATGAGCATAGCCATGGAGGGGACAACAAGAGGAGGGCAGACACACCAGGCTTAATGGTGCCTGGGACGTTGTTGGGGAGATTTAAATGCATGGGGGTGGCAGTAATGCTTGCCACAGATCCGTCATATGGCCTTCGCCATGCTGGGTTGTGCACGCCACCTCATCATGCCATGTGTCCCGCACTATCAACCCATCCGGGGTTTAAAAATTAATTTTAAACACTCACAAATAACCAAAATAAATTGACATACACCAGCCTAAAAAAATCACATTAAGATTATGCAAACAAATGAGAAATTGAGCAGAAGGGTAAAAAGTTATCTGTGAACAAATGAGAAATTGAATAGAAGGGTAAAAAAGTCTTATATGAACAAATGAGAAATTGAATAGAAGGAATTGCAAAATTATGAAAATTATTTTGTTTTAAAAAAATATCAAATTAATATACCAATTTAAACCAAACTTTTGACATGTAAAAAATAATGAGAGGTCAAAATAGTTTGACTACGTGCCTGAGTACTATAATCCCTCGCTGGCAGAATGAATGTTTCTTTTAGACGTAAAAAATCTACTATTTATTTCCAATCTATCTGTCTGCTTTGAGTTGTATTATGTGAATCTTTAATAAAATGTATTAACAATATTATTTGAGATGAATTTAGCTAGTTTTTGTTCTTAGAAACTTAGAGTAAGCCCAACAAATTATCAAGAAAATCTCTCGAGATGATAGAGCAATGGTGGCCCAAACAAGGCACAACTGCCCATGGAATTGAGATCAATACAGCACTGAGGGTAGAAGAGATGCCACTCTATGGTAATTGGCATCTATCTTGAAATATAATACTTAGCCCACTTGCTAAATTCTTGGAAGCATTTAAGGATTATTATTAAACCCAAGAAGAAACTCATTTCTTATGTGTTTGGAAAAAATATGGAAAACAAACCAAAATAAACCCAATTTTGGAGAACTGAACCCATAAATTGTGGAAGCATGATAGATTGACTGTAATTGCTCACCCAAATAATGGGAAAACCTTTTTTCTAGATGACAGTCAAAAACCACTAACGAGAATAATAACAATAGGTAGGTGCATTGTTGACGATGCTCGTGATAATAAACTCAGGCAACAAACATACCTTATTGGCAAAAGCCCAAAAGTCTTCAAAAATGGTATAATCTTTGCACTACTATGAAAAAAAGAGGTCAATCGACATTCGGGATTCGGCGTTTACATACGCTCGACGCAAAACAAAACAAAACAACAATTCCCGAAATGTGAAACGAGGCTATGGGCCCACACTGCAGATCAGACTTCTGGATTTCGGGGTTTACAAAACGTCAATTGCAGATTCGTGAAATGCGAATAGGCTGTGGGCCCAGTAATTTCGGGTTTCGACATTTGGAATAACAAGACAACTCCGCACACATTTAAGTAGCAAGTACCGAATGCGAAATAAGGTTTATTGGAATTGGGAGTTCGACATTTACAAATACATAACAAATAAACATAACAAAACTAAGTTTTTGAGACTAAAGAACTCCATGGAGTTTTTCACAAATAAAACTTTGAATGCACAGACTACACTTGCAAATCCGTTTCAAGGTATTTATACAAAACGAAAATTGCCCCTTCGATCTCTCAAAGAATTTGATTAAGGCAGTGATGGTTTTTCATGGTCTGCAAAGGTTAAGGCGACCACCGCTTAAGTTATATGTAAGACAAAATTAGTGATCGGTGCTTAAGCCTAACGTCTTGAAGGGTCAAGACGACCACCAATTCACCATTTGCACAAGGATGGTGAAATGATTACTTTCTGACAACTACTGCCCTCGGCTGTCATGACCAGCATATCCTTTGTATCTTCCAAAATGATGTAGTTTAATAATATGCAAAATCTCATAACAAGAATTCTAAAAATGTCAGGGCGTGGAAAGGGAGGGGCAAAGATGAACTGGATGCATGGGCGCAGCGTTACTTAAAAATAGAATGTGCATGCATGCACACTAGCATGTCGTATGAGGGGTATATATCTAGCATACCTGTAGAGGTGTGAGGGTAGCAATGTAGTGTAGCATACCCATAGAGGTGTGAGGACAGCAATGTAGTGTAATTCAGTGTGTAGGAAGAAAGTGTGAGAAAGATTATAAGTCTATGGCTTGTTGCTTAAATCTTCCTTAAATAATAAGAATATAGATTATCATTACCATATCATTTTTTTTTTTTTTAAATTTCAAGTAAAATACTATGTTCAATTGATATGATTGCTATGTCTTGTTTTCTTTGCTATTAAATTCTTACTCAATTTAGAAGTGTCAAGCACATTGCATACTGCAATGCATATGCCCACTGCATCTGGTCAGGAGAGAAGGTGTCGAGCACAATGCAATGGAAGTTTTGGTAATACAACTGTTGTACTTTTTGCGCTATGATAACACCAAGTTTATTTTACACTTTTTGCTCCTTTAATACTACTGATCTCTCCATATCGAGATTCACCACTGTACATAATAAAAACATATTTTAAAATCTAATCTAAATATCGTGTATCTATGTCATCTAAACAATCTCTGAACTTTGATACCTTAAAAAATATTAATAATTAACCTACATTAACTTATTCATAATAAACTTAATTTAAACTTACCAATGAGAAAGTAAAATAGAACACAGAATATTATGAACCAAATGGAACATAGAATATTAAGATAAAATGCCTATGCTAATTAAAACATTAATGAACTACGAAGTAGCTTAATAGTCCCCGTCTTATGAAAGACACGCTTAAAGAGTATATCATTATCATCTTTGTAAATAATGGCATTGTTGCCATGTAGCCCATGTATGAAGCTTACTTTCCATTGAAAGAAGATGAGGGTTTTGATAAAATGTGAAGCAAAGAATACAGAGAAAGAGCAGAGAAGAAATAGAATTCAGTATATTAGGAATGCAAGTGAAAGAGTACAAATGAAAGGAGTACTAAGCAAAGGGAAAATAGCTGAGCTAAATATGCTCAAGAAAATCAAGAAATGATAGTACAGCTGGCCAGGACAGCTGACAGTGTACAGTCAACCTATTAAGGTTACATTATATTTAACACTCCCTCTTAAACTCAATAGTTACAAAATCAACACTGATTAATCCCAAGTGTTGTCTCTGAAAATCAAAAATGGATTTTCTTAGTGGCTTTGTGAAGATATATGCGAGCTAATCTTGAGAACCACAGAATTGAAGTGCAATATCACCATTATTGACTAGCTCGCAGATGAAATGAAAGCGAGTGTCAATGTGTTTTCTTTTCTTGTGAAACACATGATTTTTGGATAGTGCAATTGCTGAGGTGTTGTCACAAAAGATAGGAGTTGGATCCTTTTTTGTATGTGACATATATTTTAATATTTTCTCAACCACACAGCCTGACAGGAAACTGAGGTAGCAGCGACATACTCTGCCTCTGCAGAAGATATTGATACAATTGGTTGCTTCTTTGATGCCCACGAAATCAGGTTTGTGCCTAGGTGAAAAACATGTCCTAAGGTGCTTTTCTTGTCATCTAGGCTGCCTGCAAAATCACTGTTTGTGTAACCATAGAGATGATGATCATTAGATTTACTGTACCATAAGCCAAAATTGAGAGTTCCTGCAACATATCTCAGAATTTGTTTCACCATCTTCTAGTGAGAATCTTTGGGGAATTCCATGTATCTAGAAACAAGGTTGGCTGCATACATAATATTAGGCCTAGTTATTATAAGATACAACAAACTACCTACTAAACTTTTGTACAGAATCCTTTGGAAACAAGTCTGGCCTTGTGTTTTTCAATCTGCCCTTTTTCATTGAGTTTAGTTTTGTAAACCCACTTGACACCAATACTCTTCTTGTGTCTGGGCAAATCAACAAGATCCCATGTCTTGTTTTTCTCAATGGAGTCAATCTCTTGGTTCATGGCTTGAACCCAATGTGGCTCTCTAGCTGCTTCTTTAAAAGAAGTAGGTTGACATGACATTAATGCAAAAAGATTGTGTTGTTTAATGTCATCCAAATGTTGATGGATTTCTCTCAAACTTCGAGTTCTCTGATTTTGAAGTTCAGAGGATGAGTCTCTGCTTGAAGTTGAGTTATCCTGAGAATTTTCAGGTCGTCCTTGTACGTGCAATCTTGGAAGACCAGGTTGAGGTATTGGCAGTCCTGAATTTTCTGCGTTTTCAGGACTGGACAACAATGGATTTTGACTATCCATTTGTTGATTTTCAGATTCATTCCATAGTTGATTTTCCAGAAATTTTACATCTCTGCTGAGAATTAGTTTCTTTGAAATTGGATTGTAAATTCTATAATCTTTAGATGTTTCACTGTATCCAGTAAAGATACATTTCTCACTTCTATCATCCAGTTTCTTCCTTAATTCGGAAGGTATGTGAGCATATGTTATGCATCTGAATGTCCTTAGATGCACAACATTTAGCTTTGTCCCATGACATGCTTCTTGAGGGACTTTCATCTTTAGACTTGTGGTTGGAGATCTATTCAAGAGATCAATTGAGCATGCTACTGCTTCAACCCAAAAAATATTTCACAAACATTTCTCTTTGAGTAGGCTTCTTGCCATGTTCATTATTGTTTGATTTTTCCTTTCAGCCACTCCATTCTTTTTTGGAGTATACCTGGCTGCAGTTTGCATGATAATGACTTGTGATTTGTATAAATTTGCAAATTCGTTGGAGTTGTATTCTCCTCCTCCATCTGACCTGAGAGATTTTATATATTTTCCACTCTGTTTTTTAGCTTCTGCTTTGAATTCTTTGAATTTTGCAAAAGTTTCAGACTTGTGTCTGAGAAAATAGATCCAGACTTTCTTGCTAAAGTCGTCAATAAACGTTAGAAAATAAAAGCTACCACCTATGGACTCTATTTGCATTGGTCCACATAGGTCAGTGTGTACAAGTTTGAGATGTTGTTTGGCTTGGGTGGAGGACTATGGAAAACTAGTTCTCTTATGTTTTCCAAGTATGCAAGACTCACATGGGGAATTTTTCTCTTTGAAGATAGGGAGACCTTTGACCATGGAGTGCTTCTGTAGAAGATTTAGAGTCTGAAAGGGTAGATGTCCAAATATTGTATGTTAAACCATAGTTTCATTGGGGGTGGTTGCACTTTGTGCATATGGTTGGATCAGATTTGCAGTTCTGAGGGTAAGGGGAAACATCCTATTCTGAGTCATGTGGATTTCAAAAATCAATTTTCTGCTGGGGGTTTTATCATAAATCCTACAAGATGCTCCCTCAAAAAGTACCTTATAGCCATGTTCAATGAGCTGTCCTACACTTAGTAGATTATGTTTCAGATCTGGAACATGATAGACATTGTTTATGTCTTTCTTTACATTTTTATTAGTAAGAATAGGTACAGTTCCTTTTCCTTGAACTTTAACTAAGGAATCATTTCCAAGTGTAATATCAGATGAGATTGAAGAATCAATGCATGAAAGTAAATCTTTGTTACTTGTCATGTGATTGTTGCATCCACTATCTAGCAACCAGAGATCTTTAGGTTGTTCTTCAGTCTTGTGGCATGAGAGAAACATAGCTCCTAAGGTTTCTCCCGTATGATTTGACACATGTGCTATGCCTGAGACCTGATCTTCTTGCTTCTTCCTGCATTCAGATTCATAGTGCTCATACTTTTTGCAGTAATAGCATTGTATGCTTGATTTGTCATTTGATCTTCTCCCTCTGCCTCTTTGAGGCTGAAAATTTTGATTTTGGTGTTGTTGTCTGTGACCTTGGAAATTTTGATTTTGATTCTGTTGTTTGTTAGCTTCACCCGAGTGGTGATTACTTGTTATGCTCCCTCGTCCTCGGTGACCTCTGTCTCTTCTTCTACCTCTCCCTCTGCTGAAGGATACTTGTGTTTTGAAGGCATTGGTGATTGACTCATCTGTGAGATGCAGTCTAGTCTCATCTGTCACCAAGGAACCAATTAGTTCATCTGTTGAAAAACGTGACAGATCCTTGGATTCAAAGATCACTGTAACAACTATTTCAAATTTCTTTAGTAAACTTCTGAGGACTTTCTCAACAATGTGTTGATCAATGATGGCTTCACCAGTCAATCTGATCTGGTTCACGATTCCCATGACTCCGGTCATAAACTGATCCACATTTTCAGACTCTGTCATTCTTAAAGTCTCGAATTGCATCCTCAAGGTCTGCAGTTTGATTATTTTGACCCTATCATTTCCTTGGTAGGCTGATTTAAGAATGTCCCAGGCCTATTTTGAAGTACCAGCGCCTGTGATTTTTGAGAAAATCGAGTCATCCACTAAATTTTGAATCTAGAATTTAGCTTTATTGTCTCTGTTCCTCTGTGTTGCCTGAGCAGTTCTCTATTGGTTTGTCATGGCAGAAAGGTCTACTGGATTTGGTTCCACATATCCAAGATCCACTGGATCCCAACACTCTTGTGATTGCAAGAAAGATTTCATTCGAAGAGACCAAAACTCATAATTCTTTCGAAGAAGAATCAGACCTTGAGTTGGTCCTAAATTGCTAGACGTGGCCATCTTTAAAGAATTTTAACACAATAGAAAAAAAATTGTTGTAAAATTTTGTATTTACCTATTTCTTGCACATAAAACTTCATGCCTAGGCGTGAGCCTTGAACTTCGGGTTTCGCGACTTCGTGAACCTTGATATCGAGCTCCTCTAACTCCTCGATTCCCTGATCTCCGAATTACCAAAATGCCGAATTGGCTGTAAGGATCAATGACTTAGATTATTTCATATTTTCGCGTATCGGGAGTTCATGAGACTCTTGCCTCTGATTTCCTCGTAGCTGAAATCATGATGGTGCTTGCATTGACGGTCCAGATCCTCCTATGATCTGATGGTTTAGATCCTTTCGGGATTTCGCGAATTGGTATTTTGCAACTCTTGAACTCTCGTCACGATGTTCTCGAAACCTCGAACTCTGAAATGCCAAAATTTTGATGGCACTTGGATCTACTACCACCTGTCCTCTGAGATGGATGGTCCTGATTCTCTCGCAAAATATTCTTTTCCTAGTATTCACCTTCGTTCTCCCAGTGCCAAAAAAAATAGTCGATGGCTTCTGGATTTTCGCCACCTGTCACTCTAGATCCAACGGTTGGAGTGATTTCGTGATTTCGGGATTTCACGTATTAGGGTATGGAGTGCAATCTCCTTTTCTCGTCCAACTCTTGATACCTGGTTTCATGATAGTGTCAGATCGATGGCGCACGATCTTTCTCGATCCAACGGTTCAGATCAAGTCGTGATTTCGTGATTCACGAATTCTCACCGCAGTGTTCTCTGACCTTTACTCCTTACGAGTCAGCGAAATGTCGAGATCTCACCACATGTCCTCCTTGTTGGATAGTCCCAATGATTTCGGGATTTCAAGACTTCGCAAATCGGATTTTCTCCTGTGTGCTCTAGAGGACTAAGCCTTGTGCACTTTCTCCTGGATCCGATGGATATCGGTCCTCTGCGCTAAATATGAACGGCTAAAAATCGTTTGCCTCTTATGTGCGTTCCATGTCCTTTCTGAATTCAATCAATCGCCTCAGATGTGTCAGCAGGACAGATCTTATAGCTGCAACTACTGTCCTTTGCTCCTTTGACGTGTTCTTTGCTGCCTCTGCAAAGATTTTCTCCTGCGGAGGGAAATTCGTGAATCTTTCACAAGTTTGAAATAATTTCACGAATTCTTTGAATATTTCTGCCCTCTGCAACAATCTTTCACGAATTTGCAAGAGTTTCACAAGATCTTAAGATGTTTCTGCCCTCTGCAACAATCTTTCATGAAATTGAACGAATTTCTTTGAATTTTTTTAAATGTTTCTGTCTCCTGCAACTCTTCTTCATGAATCTTTGACGAATCTGTAAATGTTCACGATTATTTACACTTTCTCCTTTCGTTTTTTCTTCTCCCTCAATCTTTTGAGCATATAGCACTCTGCTTCCTCGTGTGAGCTTTCTGCGAATTCTTTTGAGTGTATGGTTGACTACGGATTTCTCTCCAGGCGTTATGAAGAATCTCGCATCCTATGCTCTCGTTCACAGTGTAAGATCTGCACTATTGAGGATCAGGTTGCTCTCCAGATTGTGTGAAGAGACTTACTGCTGAAGCTCTGATACCATGATAAAATGTGAAACAAAGAATATAGAGAAAGAGCAGATCAGAAACATAATTTAATATATTGGGAATCCAAGTGAAAGAGTACAAATGAAAGGAGTACTAAGCAAAGAGAAAATAGCTGAGCTAAATAGGCTGAAGCAAATCAAGAAATGATAGTACAGCTGGCCAGGACAACTGGCAGTGTACAGTCAGCCTATTGAGATTACATTATATTTAACAGGGTTCACATGATATTATGTTGTTTAACCAAAAAAATCGAAAATGTGTCCTTTTAGCTTTTCTAATTTTTTCATTACTTTTATAGATTTTACCACATTAAAATTTCTATATTCTAAGAACCCCATTTGTTAATTCTCTTTTGATGAAAAGACATTACATTTTGTTGAGAGTATTTCTACTTGTGAAAACTTACATTTTTAGAAAAGACATTACATTTTGTTGAGAGTATTTCTACTTATGAAAACTTCATTTTTAGACATTACATTTGTTTATTATTTATTATTTATAATGTTTGTAACATTACAATTGTTTATTATTTATGGTTTATAATGTTTGTAACATTACATTGAAAAAAACCTATAATTAATGGACCAAGTGTGTCCTTTTAACAAGTAAAGTTCTTGACTATACGATACAAATATGACCAAAACCACCAAAGAGTGTTAAGCGTTGCCTTTAAAACATGGCATGGTAAGATAGACTTATGTGTCTCTTGCAAACCATGACTTTTTTAATATATTTTCTTTATATTAAAAAATAAAAGGATTCACAAGTAACTGATACTTCTTACAACAAAACAAAATACTTAAAGATGTGTTCCTATTAAATTAAAGAGTTGTCATAATATATAGAAAGATATTTTTTTAATATAAATTTTGAATATATTTTCTTTATATTAAAAAATAAAAGGATTCACAACTAATTGATATTTCTTATACCAAAACAAAATAATTAAAAATGTGTTCCTGCTAAATTAAAGAGTTTCCATAATATATAAAATGATATTTTTTTCTAACAAAACAAAATTAAAGATGTGTTCCAACAAAACCAAAGTTTTTCTTTAACAAATACAATTTTTGTTTTGATTAAAAATGGTCATTATTACTAGCTACTTTCCTTTCTGTTTTGAATCTAGATTTATAATTGATATAGAAGGTGGCTGTGACAACTTTATTGGTAACCAAACTATTTTTACTAAGACAAAAGAATTTGATTTTCATTTAGACGTACTTTAATAAGTCTAAAATTGAATAAAAATACAATCAAAATTGACACTCCAACTTATATTTAATTAACGATTTTTTTTTCACATGAAATTTCTCGTTATATTTATAAAATATAAATTGTTCTCAATAGTGGGCCTTACATCATAAATCCTTGTTCTCTTGTGCTTTTAAAACAACAAACATAGCTACACATGTTTTCAAATTCCTTACAAAAGGGGCTTCTTCTCCTAATAGTTCCAAAGGAGAATAAAATTCAAAAAGGAATAATGTCTATCATATTTATTTTTCACATGAAATTTCTCGTTATATTTATAAAATATAAATTGTTCTCAGCAGTGGGCCTTACATCATAGATCCTTGTTTTCTTGTGCTTTTAAAACAACAAATATAGCTACACAGGTTTTCAAATTCCTTACAAAAGGGGCTTCTTCTCCTAATAGTTCCAAAGGAGAATAAAATTCAAAAAGGAATAATGTCTATCATACTTTGCTAAATATTGTAGCTACTGATACTATGAGCTATTTACTAGATTGCAAATATTTACTCCCAACGGTGCCTTCTTAAACATCTTTTAGTATAGTGTGGGTCCTTTTGGTCACAATCTCATTGGTTATAGGCTATGCTTCTAGGCAGTTTTTTTAGAGCGATTTTTGATAATCTGTCTGCCTCTTGATTCTCTTCTCTCTATATATGTGCAAATGATATATTCTTGAAGTATTTTAGAATGTTTTTAATCCTTTCCTTCCAACTTTCTAAGGATACAACCTGTAGAGCTCCTTTCTGATTAATCCAACCAATGACTATCTTAGAGTTCTCTAGCACATGTAAATTTGGAATTGATAGTCTAGAAGCCAGGATTAGTGAGGCCCATGCACCCATGAGTTCTTCCCTAGATTTTGTTCCTCGTCGACAATTTAGAGTCCATTTATATGACGTGTTATTATTGATCTTTATCATACCTCCTGCCCCACTTTGTTCGTCATTATGTCGTGTTGCCCCATTGAACCATCCAATGAATCTAGCTTATGGACTATCAAGGGTTATTGTTCTAGGATGATTATCTTTTTCCTTTATTCTGTAGTTTCTCACTGCTCCAATAGGTTGGAATACTATCTTCTGGATAGATGGAGTCTCTACCTCAAAGATTGTCTTGTTTCTATCAAGCCAAATGAACCAACAAATAATGGTTGGTAAGGTTGGATAGTCAGTGTTATGTTTTGCCCAATTTTCCAAGCACTCATTCACTATTAGCCCATTCCATCCATTAGTGAATTTTAGAGAAATTTTAACCCTATTCCAAATGGAAATAGTGAAAGGGAAATTCACAAAGAGATGCTTACCAGTTTCCCTCTTACCTTTGCAGAGGTGGCAAATCCCTGGCCCCACCCAGCCTCTTTTTTGTGTATTTTTCCACATTAATATTTTATTTACAGCTACCATCCAAGCAAATAACTTGATATTTAGTGGACAGTCTCATTTCCATAGTTTTTTCCTCCATCCACCTATTTCAAATTTCCATAGTTTTACAACAACTGCATTGTACACATTTTTGACAGTAAGTTGTTGTGAATTATCACCACCGATCCATATTGAAACATCCAGATGATCAAGAAGTTGGATCCTTGATCCGATCAAATTCCTTCTATACTTTTCCCATTCAGTTGCTAAGTCTCCCTCGAGCCCTAAAGTTACTGTCTATCCAATTTGAGCATATTTATCCCCGTGAATAATTGCATCCCGCTTGATATAACAAGTAAACTTTTTTTTGGTTAAGTGTAGTGATGAGCTCATTTGATAAAAATGAGTCCTTCCCCATTCCCAATATTACATATTTCCCAATAATGGATTTTCCTGTGCCCGGATTCTAGGCCAACCATTGTAATACCAATGGTAAGGTATTAATCAAATTTTTCCAAGTCTGGGATCCATATGACGATACTGTTGTAGTCAATATTAACCATGTAGACACTGATGCATGAGGTAAATATTTGTCTTTTATCACTCGTTGCCATATGCCTTTCTTCGTCAATACTCTCTACATAGTATTAGTCGCCAGTGCCCTACAGAAAATAAAGATATTTCCAAATCCCCACCCTCCATAAAGTCTTGGCTTCGAGATAGTCTCCCAGTTGCATAAATGATAGCTTCGTTTTTTCTTGTTGCCTAACCACGGCAAGGAAAAGAACAAATTTCAGATCCTATTTAGTACATAAATCGGAATATGTGCTAAAGCCAACCAATGTACTAGTTGGCTCTCTAAGACTTATTTTATCAACACATACCGGCTTCCCAATGTTAGCAACCTGTTACACCAATGATTTATCCTAAATTCAAATTTTTCAATGAGCCACCACCAGTCCTCCGCTTTGTAGCTATCTGGTTTTAAGAAATATCCCAAATATTTAAAGCCTTCCAAAAGATATTTATAATCAAAATGAAATAAATCTTTTATTTCCTCAAGAGTTTCTTATTGGACTCTTGAATTTAGGAAGGAAAACTTTTGGACATTTATCCTCAACCTCGATGCCCAACAGAAAAAACTAAGAATATTATTGATTTCAATCCATTCAGTTATAGTGGCTTCAGACATAATTATCACATCATCCAGAAAGAGCAAGTGTAAAACCTTAATGATTCATGATACCTTTATCCCAAACAACACGCCATCAACTTGACCTTTTTTTAGTAAAAGAATAAGGCCTTCCATCATAAGGATGAAAAGGAGGGGTGACAATGGACAACCCCGATGAAGTCTTCTTCTACTCTGCATGAAAGTTGTTGCCTCTCCATTAATAAATATTGCATAAGTAGTAGAGGTTACACATCCCATTATCCAATTTGTAGTTGGCAGACAAAATCCACATTGTAGGAAGATTAACCTCAAAAAGTCCCAGTTTGTGCAGTCGTAAGCCTTTTTAAGATCTAGCTTTAAAATAATTGCTTGAATTTTCTTTGTTTTTAAGAAAATTAGGATCCCAAGACACTAGTAGCCTACTAGACTTTCCCATAGAACTCACTGCACTAATCATACACTCAGGTCTGAGTATTTACATAAATTTTCTTGCCGTTTCCACAACCACCAGTGTTTCTTGTAGAAAAATTATATTAGGAAGAGTTTTAGACAAAAGTCTTCTCATGGAGGCCAATTTTAGGGATCCTCCTACCCCTATGATATTGAGAGAGAGAAGGATCATGATTTATCCCTTGCAAGGGATTTCATGCCTCTAAGCACCCCATGTTCTATGTTTGTAGGAATATATTGCTGATAATAGATCATTGTTTCCCGCCTTTTTACGTGCACTCCTGGTTTTGATAGGGGATATTTCAAACCCTAAACCCCATGACCATGCCTGCTCCTTTTTTGAAGCACTCCCATCACCCGAGGGAAAACTGTGTTGTCCGATAGAATTAGTTCTAACCACTACCTCCTTCCCCAAGTAGGTCAAAATCAGATTAGGACTTGTAGTCTTGCTAAAGGAGGGGACTAAAGCTGAAATAATCCTATCCAAAGAATGGTCACTAGAGACAGGCTCACCATAACCCAGTACTATGATTGAATATTCCTCAGCTAAGGATTCAAGGAGTACTGTAAGATTCTTCTCTTGATTAATTACTGGCCCAGAAGTGGGTGCAATCCGGGCTTCAACTAAGTCTGGGGGGTCTTGGACAGAGTCCAAATATTTTCCCTTACCCACCTCTGGATGATGTAACAAATCCAATAGAAACACATTGTTTAAATGATCTCTTTCCGAAGCAGATAACGAATAATACAACAAAGGACATAAAAATTTTAGATTACCAATAAAAGTAGTATCCGTTGGTTATGGACTCTTCTCATTCCTCAATCCAGAGTATTCTCGTGGTTCTTGGGCATTCATCAATGGAGAGTAGTTTTCAGCATGAATATCATCCAAGGAGTCCTCTTCAACTAAATCCCCTTAAATATGAGTACATTCCTTTCGAAAATTTTCGATTCGTCTACAAAGAGAATAACAAAATGGAAGGCCCAGATAGTCCAACCGTTGTACAAACAAATGACCCCTCCACTCTATATAGAGTGTTTACAGTAATCCTGTGTGGATGTCTACCTCTACAAGGACCTTAGCCATTCTCTTATCTATTGATAGTAATGCGTGTTCTTCTACCTTAATATGTCACCCTAAGGAATTACCTATCACCTCCAATGCTTTTGCATTCCAAAACTGTAGAGGGAGTCCCGAGAGAAGGACCCAAAGGTGGTGGAAGCTGAAGTACTCCATCGATGGATCAAAACATATGCGCCACAACTTAAACATCAGAATTCCACCCCCATAGCCCCAAAACATTTCTAAAATGCTCGCAGAGTCTCCAAACTCTTGAAAATGAATCCTAACCACCATCTTTGCAAGGACAATACCTCAGAAGAATAACCCAAAATAGGCTCCCAATTGCACTACATCCATTCCGTAAGCGTGTGTTTGCAATGAGACTAATATGCTAATCTCCCCACCAAAGCACAAAGTGCAAGATTGCACACTTCTTCTAAGCCGAAGTCCATCCCCATAACTAGTTGTTTTTTACGCTTAGGCCTCCACACCCACGTCGGACGTTTATGGCTTCCTCTCTTTTGTTTGAGATGGTCGCCCCGCAACCCCAAAATTCTAGCTTCAAATGGGAGTATAGTGTCTTTTGTCTATGGTTTCTCAACCTTTGCTCCCTTAACCTGTTCTCCACGGTCAAAAGTTAAGCCTACATGGTTCCCCTTTGGCTGAGGCACTGATATCCGGTGGTTCCGCATGTCAGCCTCTCTTCCTATCAAATGATGAGGTTTAGTGTTAGAGTTTGGGGAAAATGGCTCCTCTTCCAATGTAGTAAATGAATCATTAATGCCCCTATTATGAAGGGTCCTCTTGTAATGACTTCTGTATAGCTCGTCCACCGATGCTAACGGACCCGCCCTCTCCCAATGCTCCTCATCATCTGCACCGAAGAGTGCCATGATCTCGCTATCCATTTAAAATGATTCTAGGAGCCTTCAATGGCTACCACCTTAGAGTTTGTTGAGAAGTATGTCAGTCTACCAGTCTCATCGGAGGGTAAGTACCGAGGAATTGAGCAGGATAATGAATGTTGAGGAGATATATACTACAATCACTTCTGGGTCCGCCAGCTAACAATCCACTACACTATTAACATCGCCATTAAAGACATTGTAAGAAAGTAGGAGAGCAACGAAAATCTATCCAGTATAGCGGCCTGGAAAGGATATTATTTAAAAGCAACACTAAAAATGGTCGCGTAAATAATAAAATGCAACTACCTTGTAACCTGCAAGTTTCAGTTGGTCCGCCACTGAGCCTGCAAGTTTCAGTTGGTCCGCCATTGAACCTGCGATGGCGTAATCTACGACAATGTATAGCACTAAATTGACGACTTATATCAAATCATGTAGTGCATTTAATATGTGGACATAATACTATGAATAAGGCCCAAATATATTGACAAACAAAAACCATTCAACTAAACTATGAATAAAATTAAAATACTCGCATGTAACCATCTCTATCTCGTGAACAATTCAAGAGCCTTATAAGCCCCCAAGTGGTAACATTGTACTGCCCCTTTGGGCTTGAGTGAACCATGAGGACACATATTTGGTTATAGGTGGACAAGTGCGGTTAAGACTTCCATGTTAGTGCATAACATTTAAACCCTAATTTTAAATACTACAAAGCCTAGAATATGAATTGTAGTTCATGTATGAATATTTTATGTGATACTATCTACCATTTTCATTGGACTTGCATAATATGTGGTATATC
>JZKD02S1727171.1:183053-195346 GCA_000966675.3 Picea glauca
GATTTCCTGGGCAATGCGGCGATGAATAATGATACAGACCCCCGACCCTCGGGCCAAGATCTGCTACAAAGGATCATTCTAATCTCTCCTTGAGCCGGAGTGGCTCTTTCAATTCCCTGCTGGAATCTTAAATTCCGATCCACAGGTCCTTTTGTTCTCGGCTACGACCTTTGTACACGTCTATGGCTTCCTTCCTTGACAAGAAATTTCAGGTTTCGGGACTTTCTGCTTCCCGATGTCAATAGCTCTCTGTCCTCTTAATCTTCTTGTTAGCGTCAGAAGTCACTCCTGGATTGCTTGCAGGAGCAGAGCCTAACACCCGTTAGTTTATGTCACAGTTTGTTTAATGGGGTGATCAGATGGAGGTTAACTCAAACGATATGGTTCTAACTTCGAAACTAAGCCAGGCATGCATGAGTAAGTGAGGTCTTAGGTAACTTCAGACAGTGTGTTGTTGTAAGGGTGAGTATGGGGAAGACTTATATCAGGGAAATGCGAAGGTCTGAAGTAAACATCAGGTTTCTAACAAACCGTAGAAGAAAGCATCCAAACACAAGATCTTCTTGCGCTCAAACACAGAAAACCAGAGAATACAATAATGCATAAATAAATCCTTTATCATGACATAATTGCAATGATCCACACGAATCATTCGTTCACGAAATCTCCTAGTATCAGATGGAAACTTAGATGGATTAAGAAGATTGTCTGTTATCAAATAAGAAATTTCATATACAGATACATGGCTAGAAAGATAGAATGTCTGCTAAAACTTTACCATCGGGAGCTCTGCTCTACCATCGATCCCCTAAAAATACAATTAACTGAGTCTATATACCCAAGAAAAATTCACCTCACAGAGGTATGTCCAGTCATTCAAAGCTTGGTGTCTCTTCAGTCAAACTCGAACCAATATCTTTCTTTAAATGCCACCTTAACTACGCATGGCTCCTGTAAGGAGGGTAGCTGAGCCATGAAGTGCTCAGTTAGCGTGCTTAGATTTCTCTGTCGAGTCAAAGAATTTGGCATGGTTGTGTTGAGAGAATCGATACACAGGACTTCTGAGAGCAGGCGGCTTGCCAGACCCTCCATCCCCCTTATTTAATGAATGAAAGGAGATTTCAACCACCCACTCTTGCCTTCATTTACTTCAATACTAGAAACATTGTTAAGATCGGGTCCGACGACGCCTGGAGGTTGCGATGATCCTCTCTGCAACTGAACTCGGTGCCTTCGGCCTTCTTTATGTATCTCATTCCTTTCCTCGAGTGACCATGGGCTGTGACCATATGCTTTTCGGCGTTCGCGAATATGAAAGGGATAACCTTCGTTGATTGAAATCGCGATGAGCGATATGCCGAGAAGGCTTAATCTGGCACCACATGTCCCTCTGAGATCTGATGGCTAAAAATGCTTCGTGATGTCGCGGGCCCCGGCTTCTGTGCTTTCGGCGCTATCAGGGTTTGGGGTTTCGTGATGTTGAACAACATGAAACTCTCACCCCATGAACTCCTGATCGCTGAAACGCCGATGTGGTCAAATATTACAACATGCGTCCTTAGGAAGAACGGCTAAGACTTTTCCATAAACATAAGCACCCCTCCTCCGGACCTATTCCGTTACGAACAGATGCCAAAACCACGGGCCCGGTCCTGGGCGTTATCGGCATTTCAGGGTTCGGGGTTTCGAAAGTTGAAGAGACGGGGAATTTTACCCCTTGAACTCCTGAATGTCGATATACCGATGTGACTGGATCCTGTGCCACATGTCACTGGATCGGACGACCCAGATTCAACCTCCAAATATAGGAGTCTTCTTTGGCACTATATGTCGGGTAACTTGGTAACCCCGAGATCCCAATGACCATTGATCTGCTTCGTGGATGGATTTCGGCTGTAGACATCGAAAACTTGCCCACTCGCTTGACTGGAAACCGGAAAGTTGGTCCTTCCGCTGCTGACCGTAGGCATTTCGTGTGCAATCTACAGCCCCAAGTGCTTCGGCGCCTAATGACAAAAATAATCACTAACATTAGGCTCCATGGGGGATAGAGTCGTCCCTGCGATGCTCTAAGAACTCCTTCTGCAGCTTCAGTGCCTTGCTATTGGGCAATGGAGCCACTTATTAGGCCGAAAACACACAAAAAAGAAACTAAACAAAGGACTAAAGGACAATATTTACAAACAAGGGAGTCGTCTAAGGCTTAAATAAAACATTTCTTCAGAAAATGCCCATTCACTGGGCTGCTGAAAGCCTCCTCACCTTCCAGGTCTTGCAACCCATACGTGTTGTTGGAGAAAATCTCAGAGATCTTGAAGGGGCCAATCCAGAGGGCGTCAAACTTGTTGTGTTTTCCTTTATCATGGCTGGGGGAGTCCCACTTGAGTACCAAATCCCCAATCTCGAACTCTTTCTTCCTGAGCTTCTTGTCGAAAGCCTGCTTGATCTTTTCCTGGTGATTATGAGCTGCGGTCCTCACCTGCTCTCTAGTCTACTGCACTTCTACTATCTGGTGAATCCTCCTGATCATATGATCTGTTTCTCCCTCATAGTCTTGAAAGAATTTCGCCACAGGTAAGGCGAGATGAGTAGGAAAAACTGCCTCTATTCTGTAGACTAGCTAAAAAGACGAAGTGCCCAGAGATTTCTTCATTGTCACGCGATCAGCCCATAGAGAAAACTTCAACTTTGAATCCTAGACCCTTTTGTTGTCTTCCAACAACCTTTTGATGATCATTATTAGGAATTTGTTGGAGGATTCTGCTAAACCATTGCCCTGGGGATAGTAGGGGGTGGAGTGAATTAGTGAGATCTAGAACTGCTCACAGAACTTAATAAGAGGCTTAGACTTGAAAGAAGCAGCATTATCGGTGACGATCCTGCTAGGACAACCAAATCTGGCTATGATATCCTCCAGGAGGCTGATAATTACTTTGTGAGATGCACTTCTGGTGGGGACAACTTCTATCCACTTGGTGAAATAGTCTGTTGCTGTCAGGATCCATCTGTGTTGACCGCTTGAGGGAGGATGAATTTCTCCAATGAAGTCCATCCCCCACTGCTGAAAAGGTGCTAGAGATACTATAGGCTTCAATGGAAGCGATTTGATTTGTTTCTTTCCTGAGAACTTTTGACATTTGATGCAAGCTTTGATTCCTCTACAAAAATCAGTGAATAAAGTAGGCCAGTAATATCCATCCCTGAGGATATTATGAGCCGTGGTCTTCCAGAAATGATGCCCCCCACAGAGGCCTTCATGGAAATCAAACATAACTTTCTGTGCTTCTGGTGGGTTCAAGCATCTCAGCAGCATCCCCAAAGGATCTCTCTAGTACAAAACTTGCTCAATGAGACAATACCTGACTGCTTTGAGCTTTAAAGCTCTTGTCCTGCTTTTACCCATTCCATTTGGAGGCTTTAATTCCTGCAGAAAGTACAGAATATCATGATACCAGGCACATTCTGCCAGCGATAAGCCATCTTGAGAGCATTGGCTGGGCAGCTCAGCTTGCTGAGTTCCCGAGCAAGTGTTGAGGAAATGGACTCCCAAGGCTTCACAGTTGGATTCATCTAGTAGCTTGGCTAGACCTTGCCCCTTAACCAACTTGGTGGGCTTTATTTCCAAGTCAAACTCCAGAATTTTTGCTATCCATTTGCCTCTTCTCCCATCTATGTTTGGCTGTACAAGAATGTCCTTTATGGAAGCTGAGGGAACGTATGTTGTCACCTTCGAATGCAAGATGTAGATCCTGAAATCTTTGAGGGCTTTCAGTAAGGCATAGGCCTGCTTCTCCATGATCTCATACTTGGTCTCTGCATCTCTTAAGGCCTTGCTGAAGAAGGCGATGGGTTGCTCATGTCCCTCCTCGTTTTTCTGCAACAAGACCGCTGCTACTGTATCCAAAGAAGCAAAGGAGAAAATTAGGAATTCTTTGGAATAGTCAAGACTGATCAACACAGGTGTATCAGTTAATGCCCTTTTTATTTGGTCGAAATATGCCCTGGGCTCAGCGGTCCATTTCACCTCATTTCCCTTCCTGAGCATGGTCGTGATGTGTTTCACTAGCTTGGCGAAATTTGAGACAAACCTCCTCCGAAAATTAAATTTCCCCAAAAAGGCCTGAACCTCTTTTTTAGACCCGGGAAGTGATAAGGTTTTAATTTCCTCCACCCTGCTGGTATCAATTCTCACTCCCTCTACTCATACCCTAGCGCCCAACAACTTCCACTCCTGCATCGAAAACAAATACTTCTTCTGGTTTAGGGGCAGACTGAACCTCCGACATTTCATGAAAACTTTCCTCAAGTGGTGGCAGTGTTCCTTGTCTGAGCTGGAGAAGACCGTGATGTCATTGAGATAGATCACCACGAATCGTTCCTTCTCCCCGACGAAGGCTATATCCATGGCTCGCTGAAATGTCACTTCTGCATTCATAAGTCCAAATGGCATCTTGGCATACATGAATGTGCCCCAAGGAGTGGTGAAGGTTGTCTTCTCCCTGTCCTCAGGCATGATCAATATCTGATTATAGCCGGAGAAACCATCGATCATGGAAATCCTAGATGCATCGGTTACCCTCTGCAATATGTGCTCCATGTTGGGTAGGGGATAATTATCTTTCTTTGAGCTCCTGTTCAGGTTCTTGGAGTCGACACAAAGCCTTATTTCTCCACTTCTCTTTCTTACCGGGACCAAATTGGCCACCCATTCAGAATATCTTAAGGGGACAATGATCTGGGCCTCTAACAACTTCTTCACTTCTTTCTCCATGACAGGCAACAACAAGGGATTTATCTGTCTCAGCTTCTGCCTAAATGGCTTAGCCTCTTCCTTCAGTGGGATCTTGTGTTCAATGACTGATGTGTCATATGTCTTGAGGTCTTCGTATGTCCATGCAAACACATTGGCGAACTCTCTCAGCAACTGCGTATATTCGGCCCTCTGTTCTCTGGTCAAACTGCTTGACAATTTGACAAACCTGGGCTCCTCCTGTGAACCAATGTTGCATTTAGCTGTATCAGCATCTTCATCCCAAATTCTACTTTTTACTGCCACATCGTTCCCATCAAACAATATTTCCAACAGAACTAGTCTCCTCAGAATGTGATTGCTAGGTAGCTGAATAATCTAGTGGTTAGCAATTTTATTTAAAAACACCTCAGGGTGAGGGTCACCTTCTGTGTCATGATCCTGGTCGATGTGCAACGCAGAAAATTCATCAACGGATTGGAGAAATCTTTCAATTTCCTGATCATCTTCGAATACTCTCCAATGTTTGACATTATCCGGTACAGAGGGCCTATATTTTATTTCAACATTAGAGTTGACTATGGACGGTAGAGAAACTTTGAGCAAGCTGGTCGAGACAACTAAAGAATCAGCCACAGCATTATCCTCCCTTGTAATAAAAGAGATATTGAAAGATGAGAAGAAATTGTCAATTGGGTCCCATGCTTCATTCCTATAATTTCTAAGTCGAGAGTGCTTAGCTTGATAAGTGCTTCTGACCTGTTGGACCACCAACTCTGCATCTCTGAACACTGCTATCTCCTGAATTCCCATTTCCCTTGCAGCTCTTAATCTTAGAACAAGGGCTTCATACTCCACCACATTGTTGGTGGTTTCAAATTCTAATTTGTATGACAGAGATACGATTTCTTGGGCAGGTGACACAAAAAACACCCCAGCACCAGCGCCCTCTCGGGAACAGGCTCCATCAATTTTTTTTTTTCAAACGAGGGTGATGGAAGGAGGAAGTTCACGAGGAGAAGTGGGCTTCTTTCTGAGTTCGAGAGGAGGCTCGAGGGCATGGGTGAGTTGTAGTAAACTGGAGCCTAAATCAGTGTCCAGGGCAAATATGGGATGATTGGTAGGGTTGGCCTCATCATTGATTATATATTCCAGTTGGGCTTCTCTGTATAGCCTTCTATGCTCTCCTCCAAACACTGGGATGGTAGCGTATGTGAGGTCCATCTGCAAGGTTCCTCCCAGTCTCTTTATCCAAGATCTTGATAACAACATACCAAACTTGGGGGGGGACATCGACCACTACAATGTCCATGACCACACTTTTCATAGGCAGTTGAAACAAGGTCACGACCAGGTGTTTGATAACTCCTATACATTGAGATTTTTTGGAGTCAAAAGAATATAGGTCATGATAGGCTCGGGTGACTTCTAGTCCTAACTCTTCCATGATGGTTTTGGGCATGAGGTTGTGAGAAGCCCCTGAATCCATCAAGAAATTGTGCAATACCTTGTCATGTATGTTCAAGGAAGTGTAGAAAGGAGGGGATGAGTCATTCCTGTCTTCTACCATAGGACCTAGGATAACTGCAGGCTACTCATCTTGCAAATTGATGAAGTCCGTGGGAAGGCTTGAGACCTCAAACTGTAAAATCTTAGAGAAGTGTTTCTTAAACCCTTCATGTTTAATTAAATTTGTCAGGGGCACATGGATCCTGATTTTTTGAATTTCATGCTCGAAATTAAAAGAAGATGGGAGCTTTGGGATTTCTCTTATTTCAGGAACATGACTCTGGATAATGGGAGAGAGGGGTTGGTTCTTCTTACCTCTGGGATTGTCTGCTGATTCATCGACAGGATTCTCTGTTCCAGTGAGCTGCTCAGGGGCATCGGGTGCCACTGCCTTCTTCTGGGACCTCAAGTCATACCTTCCTTGGCGGCTACTAGTCTTATCTCTCTTGCTTAGTTCATTTAGCTGGCTGTCTATGAGAGATTCCTCATATTTTGATTGAGTAAGATGAGGAAAAGGAGGAGTATCCTCAAAGCAATGAATTTCAGGATCAATCTTGTCTGTTTCTCTTTCTTCCCCCTCGGCCACAAAATTGTTTTGAAAAGGGGCCTAAATCTTTTGGGCTTCTCTGTCTCTTCCCTTCTCTCTTTACACATTCGTGGGAGTAAAATTGTTCGGACTCCTGAAACCTCCCTTGTTTTTGGCATTTAGAGGGCCCTTGTATGCTGGTTTCTCTTCCACCCTCATCCTCTCCATCTCTGCCGTCAAAGATTTCACCATCCTGGTCAATTCATCCACTTGAGGGTGGGGCACCAATAGGTCAGAAGTCAAGGATTCTGACCTTCTTTTTCTCCTGTCTGTGTCGGCCTTGTTCCTCAGTCTGTCAGTTGCTAACTCATTGGATTCCACCTCTATAGCCGCATCTTACATTTGAGCTAAGGTGGTGGCTCTTATTTCTCTCAACAAAAGGCAGAATTCGGGGCCGAACGCGCTAGCATACGAAATCTTGGTTGAGGCTTCTGAAGGCTTTATCTCGGCAGGGATTTTGTGATACATCTTATTAAATCTTTTGGAGAAGTTAGAGACGGACTCCCCTTCCATTTTCTTCAAAGACCCAAACTCTGTCATATAATACATGAAATCCTTCCTATCTCCCCACTGCCTCAGGAAAGCACTATCTAGAGCTTCAATCCCTACAATAGACCCTGGATCCAATCCTCTAAACCACTTCCTCACCTCACCATCCAGGCTCTGGACGAAGACTCTCATCCAGACATCTTCATTTTCAATGTTGAGGTTGTCTGCATAACTGTAGAAAGTAGCTAGGTGCTCTTCTGTGGTTATGTCCCCTTCCCCGGTGAACTTGGGCATGTATTTCAAGTAGTCTCTAGCAGGGAGAGGATTCATAGGATGGGGTAGGATTAAGAGAGCATACCTAGCGGAGACTATGGCATCCATTCTATTCAGAGGGGGATTAGCACCATCCATAGGAATATTAGGTGGAGGAGAACTTGGAGGAGAAGGAGTTCGTGAAGGGGCTACTGGGAATTCAAGGAAAAGGCTAAGGATTCAAGTCAGCAGATGCTCCTCTTTGTGCAGGAGTGGTAAAGATAGGGGTGGGGAAATCTTCTGCGGTTCCAAGTCTACGCCAAGGCACATTTTCAGGGGAGAGGGGAGTGACAAGGTATTGTCCCCCCGGTCCCAGACCAAGAGAGGAAAAATCAACAGGAACACTCCCAAAATTTAGGAAACAGGAAACTTCAGAAACAGGTCTATTAAGAAACTGAGGAGGAGAAAAAGAAGTTCCCACAGAAGGATATGGGGGATTACCTGGTCCAGTGGTGGACACTTCTTCTTCAGAGGCCTTTCCCTTTTTATGCACCGCTTCTGGATTTGTCTCAGGCGTAGATAGAGGCAACTATGGATGAGACTGTGTATGCCTGCCTCTGAAAGCCACAACTAATAGAGCAGGTTCTCCCCAGCAGAGTCATCACAATGGAGTCACCAGGTGCACAACAACAATATTGATAATTTTGATATCTGATGCACCTTCATAATCAGTTAATTGTTGTCATTCAATCCCGGGGAAAATATTCAACTTCGTCCCCAGAAACAACGCCAAAAATGTTAGCGTCAGAAGTCACTCCTGGATTGCTTGCCAGAGCAGAGCCTAATGCCCATCATTTTATGTCACGGTTTGTTTAATGGGGTGATCAGATGGAGGTTAACTCAAACGATATGGTTCTAACTTTGAAACTAAGCCAGACATGCATGAGTAAGTGAGATTTTAGGTAACTTCAGACAGTGTGTTGTTGTAAGGGTGAGTATGGGGAAGACTTATATCAGGGAAATGCAAAGGTCTGAAGTAAACATCAGGTTTCTAACAGACCGTAGAAGAAAGCATCCAAACACAAGATCTTCTTGTGCTCAAACACAGAAAACCAGAGACTACAATAATGCATAAATAAATCCTTTATCATGACATAATTGCAATGATCCGCACGAATCATTCGTTCATGAACTCTCCTAGTATCAGATGGAAACTTAGATGGATTAAGAAGACTATCTGTTATCAAATAAGAAATTTCATATACAAATACATGGCCAGAAAGCTAGAATGTCTGCTAAAACTTTATCGTTGGGAGCTCTGCTCTACCATCGATCCCCTAAAAATACAATTAACTGAGTCTATATACCCAGGAAAAATTCACCTCACAGAGGCGAGTCCAATCATTCAAAGCTTGGTGTCTCTTCAGTCAAACTCGTACAAATATCTTTCTTTAAATGCCACCTTAACTACAGATGGCTCCTGTAAGGAGGGTAGCTGAGCCATGAAGTGCTCAGCTAGTGTGCACAGATTTTTCTGTCGAGTCGAGGACTTCGGCATGGTTGTGTTGAGAGAATCGATACATAGGACTTCTGAGAGCAGGCGGCTTGCCAGACCCTCCATCCCCCTTATTTAATGAACGAAAGGAGATTTCAACCACCCACTCTTGCCTTCATTTACTTCAATACTAGAAACAGTGTTAAGATCAGGTCCGATGATGCCTGGAGGTTGTGATGATCCTCTCTGCAACTGAAATTGGTGCTTTCGGCCTTCTTTATGCAGCTCCTTCCTTTCCTCGAGTGACAATGGGCTATGACCATATTCTTTTCGACGTTTGCGAATATGAAAGGGCTAACCTTCACCGATTGAAATCGCGATGAGCAATATGCCGAGAAGGCTTAATCTAGCACCACGTGTCCCTCTGAGATCTGACGGCTGAAAATGCTTCATGATGTCGCGGGCCCCAGCTTCTCTGCTTTCGGCGCTATCGAGGTTTCAGGGTTTCGTGATGTTGAACAACATGAAACTCTCACCCCATGAACTCCCAATCGCTGAAACGTCGATTCGGTGAGATCTTAAGACATGCGTCCTTAGGAAGAACGGCTGAGACTTTTCCATAAACATAAGCACCCCTCCTCCGGACCTGTTCCTTTACGACCAGATGCCAAAACCATGGGCCCAGTCCTGGGCGCTATCAGCATTTTGGGGTTCAGGGTTTTGAAAGTAGAAGAGAAGGGGAATTTTACCCCTTGAACTCCTGAATGTCGATATACCGATGTGACTGGATCTTGCGCCACGCGTCACTGGATCGGACGACCCAGATTCAACGTCCAAATATAGGAGTCTTCTTTGGCTCTATATGTCGGGTAACTTGGTAACCCCAAGATCTCAATGACCATTGATCTGCTTCGTGGATAGATTTCAGCTGTAGACATCGAAAACTTGCCCACTTGCTTGACTCGAAATCGGAAAGTTGGTCCTTCTGCTGCTGACCGTAGGCATTTCGTGTGCAATCTACAACCCCGGGTGCTTCGGCGCCTAATGACAAAAATAATCGCTAACACTTATGATCAAAGAAATGTCGAAATGCCGAAAATGGCTTTAATAGAAATTAGTCCCTCAGGCTAAGCCTTTGGTCCATATGACCACTTCTCATGTGACCACAATCCTATTTCGGGCTTTATTAAAGCGAGAGCTTAACCCAAATTCCTTTTCGCAACTCACACCTTCGTGAGTTCATGGGTTGAACTCTCATGCCCTCCTGTTGCAATCTCCCGAGACGCGATAAGTCAACACCAGGTTGACTCCTCCCTTGATGTTTTTCACTATTCGCAACCTCATAGGTTGAAGCATCGAGCCTTCACACTCTTATCTCGTGAATCCCTGAGATGCGAGAATTCAAAGCAGTGTTGACTCCTTTTCCTAGGCGACACGTGTCCACCTATCAATCACGTCGATGCCACCTTGTGGTTCTACCACGTGTTCCCTCGTGCCTTAGCTCTCAACACTTCATGACTGCTATAGTCGAAGAGAGATCCCTTCAACCTCTGAACCCCCGAATACACAATACGTGATGAGGTTCTCGATCCAATGGTCCTCCCATCCTCTGGATGGAATCGCTAACCTTACTCCTCGTGATTTCCAAACTTCGCGACTTGGAGCACCCAACTCCTAGGCTTTCACCTTGCGAACCTCTGAGTTCGCGAGATCCGAATCTCGGATTCCTTCGACACTTCTGTCGATCCTTCGATCGCTGCCACCTATCCTCCTCAGAAGGATGGTCCTGATCCTCTGATGACTTCGCCACTCGGGAAGTCAAGGTGCTCACATCTGTGAGTCCCGGTGCTCGAATCTTCGAAACGAATGATTCCATGACACGCGTCCTCCTGCAGATGGACAACTCAGATCTAATTCGCCCTTTCACGATTTCTGATGTCGAGGGCCCAGACTCTCATCCTCTGGACTCCTGAACTCCCCAACACCGAATTCCCGATATGATACTCCTTCAAGAATTTTTCTCTGTTGTGCATGAAGGTTTAACCCCCATGTATCTCCTGTCAGATATAATGACTGTCGGCTATTCCGAGTAGGATCCCACAGCTCAAAATATCTTCGGCTCTGCACGCTCTTCCACTGCTTCTTGGACGTGACATCTTCAATGGTCCATATCTCTTCAGATGAATCCAATGGTAGTTGTGCTCCTCTTGAGCTTTGGCGCTTTTCTTCCAACACTTGGAAGAATTCCACATGTAAAAGGCCTCGACCTTTTCACTCTTTCCTCTGCGAGCTCCACAACTGGAATCCTTGCTTGCGCGTATAATAATGCTGTCCCTCCCGGGTTTTGCTCCCGAATCCTCAAAAGGATTCTTTAACTCCTACGCTTTTGCAGTGTCTTTGCACCCAAAGTGTTACTCTTTCTGAGCTTCTCTCGGACTCAAACCTCTAAGGGAATAAATCCTTCTTCCCTCTCCTGTAGATGGAAAATTTGTATGCCCTCCTGGATATCCTTCACTCAAGCAACCTCTTGCTAAGTGTTCAGGGTGTTCAATAACCCTGCAAAGATCCTTCAGTGGATTCTTCTCCTGTCTCTGAACTCAAAGAGTTCCTTCTATGCACTCTGGAACTTACTCAATGCCCTCCTGGTAGAGTATCAAGAATCCTCAGTGATTCTTTCTTCTAATGAACTCACAGTAGAGTTCATCCTTTGTGCACTCTTTGCACCTTCTCAATACCCAACTGGCAAAGCTTTACAGAACTCAAAAGAGGTTATGTCTGCAACTGTGTCTCACCTACACAGCCTTGCCTTCTGAGGTATTCAATAACCTCCAAGGTCTTCTTCGAGTTGATGATTTCAGCTGCTGTGCCCACCTGGCACATCTTTGTCTGAATCTGCAGAGTTCAAAAGTGCTTCTCAGCACTAGTATTCAGAGTCTGTAGTACTCTGTCACGCCCTCCTGGCATGAAACCAAAAAGAACCTTTGAAGCCTGAAAATCAAAACAACTCCTTCAACTGCAAACCTATAGCATACATTCATAGCATAAATAGAACACACACAGACATTCATTCAACACATGAAATATGTAGGAAAATTTATTGTTTGTATTAAATGGAAAATGCCTGTTTTTACAAGGTGTTCCTGAGCATGGCCTGTAACGGCTTGGATCCTTCTCTTGAACACTCACTCTCTCTTGTGCATACTCCAACTATT
>JZKD02S1727171.1:209373-236104 GCA_000966675.3 Picea glauca
ATTGAGGTTTTCAGCATGACTCAACCATCTTCTCAACAGTCTACATTGTCTTTTGACCATCAACTGCTTGATTGGCCATTTTTCTCTCATCTTCATGGGCCATTCATATACCCATCTCAACTTGGCATTCTGCTACATCTCAAATGCAAGTTCATCCATTCTTGCCCTCATCTTGGCAAGTTCTTCATCCCATTCAGCTTCGCTCATCATCTCCAGGTCTTTCCTTCCAGCACCCATATAACATTTAGTAGCCATGTTGTTGTTCCTGTATGCCTTGCTGGAAAATATGCTGCTGTCACTCTGATCCTGAGTGTTTCTAGCCTCTTCCTACAGTCCTCCTAACCATCTTCTGGATTGTTTCCTACCTGCAAACAATCATCACAGAGTCTCCAATGCTCTGTCTCCTTCCTGCCCCTTCTGTTTGCAATGCACAAACAAATTTCCCGCTCTAATACCACTTGATGCAGACCCCCGACCCTCAGGCCAAGATCCTCTACAAAGGATCGTTCTAATCTCTCTTTGAGCCAAAGCGGCTCTTTCAATTCCTTCATGGAATCTTAAATTCCGATCCACAGGTCGTTTTGTTCTCGACTATGACCTATGTACATGTCTATGGATTTTTTCCTTGACAAGAAGTTTTAGGTTTCAGGACTTTCTATTTCCCGATGTCAAGAGCTCTCTATCCTCTTGATCTTCCGATCACCGAAATGCCGAAATGCCAAAAATGGATTTAATAGAAATTAGCCCCTTAGGCTAATCCTTTGGTCCATATGACCACTTCTCATGTGACCGCAGTCCTATTTCGATCTTTATTAAAGAGAGAGATTAACCCAAAGTCCCTTTCGCAACTCACACCTTCGTGAGTTCATGGGTTGAACTCTCATGCCCTCCTGTTTTAGATCTCCCGAGATGCGATAAGTTAATGCCGGGTTGACTCCTCCCTTGACTCTTTTCTCTATTCACAACCTTGTAGGTTGAAGCATCGAGCCTTCACGCTCTTATCTCATGAATCCCCGAGATGAAAGAATTCAATGGAGTGTTTACTCCTGTTCCTAGGCGACGAGTGTCCACCTGTCAATCACATGGACCCCACCTTGTGGTTCTACCACGTGTTCCCTCGTGTCTCAGCTCTCAGCACTTCATGACTTCTACAGTCGAAGAGAGATCCATTCAACCTCCGAACCCCTGAATACATGATACACGATGGGATTCCCGATCCAACGGTCCTCCCGTCCTCTAGATCGAATGGTTGTCCTTACTCCTCGCGATTTCTCAACTTTGCAACTTGGAGCACCCAACTCCTGGGATTTCACCTTGCGAACCTTCAAGTTCATAAGATTCGAATCCTGGATCCCTTCGACACTTCCACCAATCCTTCGATCGCTACCACCTGTCCTCCTCAGACGGATGGTTTTGATCCTCTCTCAACTTCGCCACTCGCGAAGTCAAGGTGCTCACCTCTGTGAGTCCCGGTGCCCAAATCTCCGAAACAGACGATTCCGCGACATGTGTCCTCCCGCAGATGGATGACTTAGATCTAATTTTCCCTTTCGCGATTTCTGATGTCGAGGGCATGGACTCTCATCCTCCGGACTCGTGAACTCTCGAACACTGAATTCCCGATACGATACTCCTTCGGGACTTTTGCTCTATTGTGCACGAAGGTTTAACCCCCGTGTATCTCCTGTCAGATATAACGATTGTCGGCTATTCTGAGAGAGATCCCATGGCTCAGAATCTCTTCGGCTCTGTGCGCTCTTCCACTGCTTCCTAGACGTGAAATATTCAATGGTCCAGATCTCTTCAACTGAATCCAATTGAAGTTGTGCTCCTCCTGAGCTTTGGAGCTTTTCTTCCAACACTTGGAAGAATTTCACATGTAAAAGGCCTCGACCTTTGCACTCTTTTCTCTGCGAGCTCCATGACTGGAATCCTCGTCTGCGTGTATAATAATGCTGTCCCTCCTAGGCTTTCCTCCTGAATCCTCAAAAGGATTCTTTGACTCCTACACTTCTGCAATGTCTTTGCACCCAAAGTGTTACTCCTTCTGAGCTTCTCTGGGACTCAAACCTCTAAGGGAATAAATCCTTCTTCCCTCTCCTATAGATGGAAAATTTGGATGCCCTCCTGGCTATCCTTTACTCAAGCAACCTCTTGCTAAGTGTTTAGGGTGTTCAACAACCCTGTAAAGATCCTTTAGTGGATTTTTCTCTTGTCTCTGAACTTAAAGAGTTCCTCTGTGTGCTCTGGCACTTACTCAATTCCCTCCGGGCAGAGTATCAAGAATCCTCAGTGATTCTTGCTTCTAATGAACTCACAATAGAGTTCTTCCTTTATGCACTCCTTGCACCTGCTCAATCCCCAACTGGAAGAGATTTACATAACTCAATAGAGGTTCTGTCTGCAACTGTGTCTCACCTACACAGCCTTGCCTTTTGAGGTATTCAAAAACCTCCAAGGTCTTCTTCGAGTTTATGATTTCAGCTCCTGTGCCCACCTGGCATGTCTTTGTCTGAATCCACAGAGTTCATAAGTGCTTCTCAGCACTGGTATCCAGAGTCCACAGTACTCTGTCACGCCTTCCTGGCATGAAACCACAAAGAACCTTTCAAGCCTGAAAATCAAAACAACTCCTGCAACTGCAAACCTACAACATACATTCACAGTATAAATAGAACACACACAAACATTCATTCAACACAGAAAATATGCAGGAAAAACTGTTGTTTGTATTAAATGGAAAATGTCTGTTTTTACAAGGTGTTCCTGAGCACGACATGTAACAAGGTCTCATCTCCTTCTATTGCACACTCACTCTCTCTTGTGCATACTCCAACTATTACCACTATCCCAAAATGAGATCGTAATTGATCTTTTACAAGAAGGGGATATTCGAGCTCTTCCCTCCAATCTCACCTACCCTATTCAATTACATTGAATGGGATGTCTAGTCCATAATCTGGATCTAGATCTCAACCTTCAACATTTAAGGCCTACCTACTTCTACGCTTGTGCAAAGCATGGCCTCTCAGCTCAACAACCTAAAAAATTAAATTACATTCATCCAAATTTTAAATGAGGGTTGCACCTCTCTTGAACAGATGATTTGAATCCACTGACATGGCTGGATGGACGATGTGGAGAGATGCTCCTGCATCAAATAAAATTATGGGTTTTTCACTTCAACGAGGATTATGACTTTCGTGTCTTAATGTAGCCAATTAGCTTTAGGTTTTGGGGAGTAGAGAAGCCAGTGAGGGGATGTAGTGAAATCAATGGTTCAACTTCTGGTGGATCAGAGGCAAAGTAGGATCATTTGTTGGGGGTAGTTCTTCAAATGGGGAAAATTCAACCTCCTTGTCAGCAACATCCTCAAAAATGGCCATAAAAATTTGATGTTCCTTACACTTGTGCCCCGAAAAATATTTTTCATCACAATTATAACAAAGACCCTTGAGTTGGTGTTCAACCATTTTTTCTCGAGTTAATTTTTGTATCTTTAGAGGAGTGGCATGAGGGGAAGGATTGGTAGGTTGAGGGTGAGGAAGAAAAGAGGGTTTTTGGTTCTAGGAAAAGACAACCCATTGTGCTTCCTTGGCACGTTTAGTAGCTTCCAACCTAGTTTGGTGGAAAGGCTTGAGGGCCTGACCTCAGATTTCATCTTTTAGGACTGATAAATCATTTTCAGAAGAAGGAATTCGAAACACCCTCCATTCTGAAATCCAAGTGATCAAATGTGGCGATAAAGTCTTCCACAGTTCTAGACTATTTCAACTTGGTCAAACAACCTAGATTGTAATACCCCAGGTCGAACCCTATTGTAACTATAATGTAATTGTACATATAGGATGTTGAGCCAGGATACTTGGAGGTTAGGGTTCCTTTATATATATGTATTTTGATACCAAAGTGCCTATGTGGTTATTATGCTGGTGAGCCAAAAGTTGAAAGGCCATCGAGCCTATTTTTGTAAATGTAATCACATTCATTCTTTAATGAAAACACATCATTGTTGCAGACCAACCATTTAAAAGAGTATGGGGGTATAAACTCTACTAGAATGGGAAAATAGGATAAGAGTCTAGAAAAAGGGGGCTAAGCTAAGGGGGCTTAAGACAAAATGGAATATTTGATCAATATTCCTAATGTTAAATCCTAAATTAGGGGATAATGCATTTTATTGTAAGTCTCTATGAGGAAATGTATCACCATGTGAGGGAACCCATGTATGGCCCATGTAATTCCCAACATGACAAGTTTCAAGTTGGGAACATGCACATAAGTTTTGAGTACTTTAGATCATTCATCCATCATTCTATGATCATTCCTTCACTCACTCAACTGTCATCGGTACCTTCATGTTGATAGTACCTGTACATGTACTTGTATTAGAACCATGGCTAGGTTTGGAGCTAGACAGAAGAGGCAGTTTGTCAAGCTCATGAGAAATCTCTCAAAGTGAGAGAACTGATGGGAATTGTTTCCCAAGGTGCCAAAACTGTAGCTACAGGTCTTTGAGACTTCCTTTCTGGCCTATTGTTGAAGCCCTAGAAGGAAAGTGGGCAGCGGAAGGATTGTTGAGCAGAGAAGGGGCACACTTCTTGGGGTGGGACAAGCATGTGGGGAATGAGGGATTGTAGGTTGTTATTTTGAGTTGGCACTTGTGTCTGAGTTTTTATGTTGCTGAGAGACATTAGTCTAGTTAGAAATCCTGTACCTAGGTGGAGTTTTAGCCCCAGCTCGACGGTGACCCATTGCTGAGATTTTATGAGTGGTGTGGTCTAAGGCTGGGAGGAACGTGGAAGGTCCGCATGCAGTTGATGTTATTTTTATAAGAGATAAGTGTATTTTATGATATTTTTTAATTTACTATGTGTTAATTATCACTTTTTTGTTTTGGGTTTTCTTCTTTAAGTTGCATGTGTACATGGTTATTATTCCATATGGTTTTATGCATTTTTAGAGTATTATCATGGATTAAATTGGTAACATAAATCAAAATTTTGGAGTGGCATTGCCCAATATGGAGTTGGGGATGCTACAATATGGTATCAGAGCCATCGGGTTCGACACTTAGCCTACATGGGAAAACAACAAGAACTATGGAGAGATAAGTCACATAATATTGAATATCAGAGAATGTCTCTAAAACGTTTGACAAAGAAATTCCATGAAATGGAAAAGAAAATTCATGGTTAATTCGAAGAATCACTACTGGATTTTATTTTATTTTTTACTTTAAATCTATAATGAAGCCTAGAATTGGCTAAATTTTGGAAATTGAAGAATGCCCATGATAAAAATTGAGCGAAATTCCCCAATTCTGGGGTGGAAATTCTTGGAGAATTCATGAGTAATGCAAGAAATGAACCAACAATTAAATTCTCCAAATTGTAATGGCAATCCGAGAAACAAATTTCAAATTTGGATATTTTCCTGTATGATGACATCAACATGGCGTGGAGGCCACGTGTCAGTGGATGTGGTAGAAAAAATATGTGTACTACCACGGTGGCAGGTACATGTTGGATGGGATGACAGTTGGCAGGTGATGTAGATCCATGTGGCAAGTCAAATGTTAGTCCCACAAAACCACAGTAAGATCTTGGAATTTGTCTAAGTGTTAAGCTATCATGGAGCGCAGAGAGAATCAAGGGTATGTAAAGAAGTATGGTATCCCCGAAAACCCACGACTGATTTTTGGAAAAATGGCTAAGTACTAAGACTCTAGGTGTGAAGGATATCGTTGAGGTGATGAATCATAAGAAAATGACCACAAACCCGCGGTGAGATCTCAAATAAAATGACTAATTATAGGTGTATAATGGATACGGTGGAACACCACAGTTCCTTTTGGAGGAGGTAGAAGTTATAACATGAATGAAATGGACTCATGAAACTGCAATAAAATTAAGAAAAGTTTCTAAGTATAGGAGCGAGTTAAAGGTGACGAAACGCAAGAGTGTATTTTGGAGGCCATGAAAGTTTGAAGGGAAGAAATGAATACCTTAGACCCATGGTGAAATATTTTAACAGTCAAAGATTTAATTCAAAGATAATCAGATAGTGGTTGAGAATCGAAGCTAGGATTCTCAAGATAATGATATTATCTTCCCTATCATGTCATTAATAGTCTTCCTACTCAAATATTTTGAATGGGGGAATGAGAATTTGTCATTAGGATTTGTGGACAAAGAATTCCATGTAATCACTCAAGAATGTATATAAAAAAAAGATATTAAGAATTCACAAGAAATCAGAAATACATTATTTCTGATAAAATTTTGAAGAACATAATGTTGCATAAAATGATGGATTTGTTAAATTCTTGTAGCCTTACAAATCCCGTTGCATACACATTTTGCAGAACCAAAAACATAATTCGACGTAAACATAATTCAACAGGAAGATCAGTAAAGCAAGACATGGATGATTCCCAAGGAACTTACAATTATGAACATGAAGACAAAATATTTGGTATGGGCATTGGTTTTGTAGTAACAAAATCCAATGGGAATGGAGAAGACATAAAGGAAGAGAGAATGAACTTGGTAGAAACCATAAAAAATTTTCAAAAGGATTTCCAAAGTTATAAAACTGATAACGAGAAGCTTATGAAATAAAGGAGCAACAAGAAGGATTTAACATCAAGTTAATGCAGAGCTTGGACAAAATAGAGAAGAAGATGGATAAGGAGACCGAGTCAAGCAAATAAGGGAATCATCGGTGTCATGATAAGAGGATAAGAACTTGAAGTGTTGGTAGGCAACACCATCACCCTCCAAGGAATTCAATTAGAAGAACACATAGTAGTTCAAGCCCATCCCCTATTAGGAAGCATAAGAATAAGTCTAGGGTGGATGAACTACATGGAGAAATGAATAAAATCAAACCACCTACATTTTATGGTGAACAAAAGAAGGACGGGGATGATGAGACATGGATTTTGGGCATGAGAAAGTGTTTTCAGTTGCATAATTACTCTTCAAATGTAGAAGGAAGAATTTCCATATATCAACTCAAAGGAAATACATCAATGTGGTGGGATTAGTTTGTTAATGTTTAATCCATTATTAGAGTTCTTTGAATTTCAATAGATAACAACAACATAAGACAAGATCACTAAGAAATACACAATCACAAGAGACACATCAGTTATCCTAGGAAACTCTATAGGGGAAGAAAACCCAGGAAAACTTCCTTATTATAGATAGCCAATACAATGCTAAGTGATAACTCAAACAATATAGAAAGTCCTCTCCTCAAGATGTGCCTCTCTCTCTCTCTCTCTCTCTCTCTCTCTCTCTCTCTCTCTTCTCCAACTGCACCTCTAAAACTTGTCTCTTAATGAACAAGTGAGTGTGTGTCTAAGTGAGGTGCTAGCCTCCTTTATTTATACAAGACTGGCACCTGTGGGAGTGTCCTTTGACTAGCAAGGCTGACTTCTTCTTTTTCCTTTTACAATTACATTATGACCAATCCACAAAAGGGGATTTGGTCCTTATACAATAGCCAACATGATAAATCCACTATGGGGATTGATCCAATGAATAATATATCATATAATAATAAGAATACACTTTGCAATTACATTATTTTAATACTCCCCCTTAACAAGAAGGGTATTCTGCAGTGGCATTAGATGAGAGAGAGGCCTTTATCATCAACAAAATTAGGAGGACATCATCTTCAATATCATATTGGAACACTGACTGGCGTATCTATAAATCATCAAAATTTTTCTTCATCGGCAACATCGTCATTCTCAAAGGAATGCAATCATCATCTACATCAATATGGATTAGTATAAAACTAATACATCATCATCATAATACTGGACTAGCTTTACGTCACAACTGTAAGGCTAGAAGCTCAGTGCTCATCTTTCTTTATGTCAGAACAATCAAGATGGAAGAAAGAAACTCGTTCTTCTTTATGTCTCAGCAATCAAGCTAGAAGCAGGATACTAGACTGGCTTTACGTCATAGCTATCCAGCTGGAAGAACAGTTCTAGTCTCATCTCATCATCTTGCTTTACATCACAACTGTCAAGCCAGAAGCAATATACTCGTCCTACTTTACGTCACAACCATCAAGTCAGAAGCAGGATACTAGACTAGCTTTACGTCACAGTTATCCATCCGGAAGCATAGTACTAGTCACATCACATCATCTTGATTTACGTCACAACCATCAAGTCGGAAGTAAGAGATGTCTCATCACAATAACTACTCCCCCTTTCGAGGAAGGTCCTTTCAGACTATACCAAGCTTCTCTCGAAAGTGCTCAAACTTTACACGAGATAGAGGCTTGGTCAACACATCAACAACTTGTTCATCCATGCTAATGTACTAGAGCTTTAAGGCTCCTCTCTATACCATGTCACGGATGTAATGATATCGGATCTCTATGTGCTTCGACCTGTCATGGAATACAAGATTCTTTGTCATTTTTATGCAGCTCTGGTTCTCACATAGGATCATGGTTTCTTTCCTCTCTAAGTCAAATAGGCTGGCCAACAACTTTCGAATCCATATAGCTTCGCAATTGGCAGAACAAACAACAATGTATTCTGCTTCCGCTATGCTGAGAGCAATGTTGGATTGCTTCCTACTCTGCCACGAGATCATGGCTGATCCCAAACTGAAACAACATCCTGAAGTGATTTTCCTTTCAGAAACACTTCTTGCTCAATCTGCATCAGTATACCCACTCAATGTGAAATCATGATCTCCATCATAGCTGAGACCACAATCTATTGTACCTTTAAGGTATCTCATCACATGTTTTGCAGCCATTAGATGAACATGTCTGGGTTCTACCAGAAACTGACTCAAGGTGTTCACGACAAAACAAATATTTGGTCTGGTGTTTTTCAGGTACATCAGTGATCCAATAATTTGTCTATACATCAACAACTTTCAAAGCCATATATCTTCGTAGCTGGAAGAACATGCAGCAATGTATTCTGCTTCCACTGTGATGAGAGCAATGTTGGATTGCTTCCTACTCTTCCACAAGATCATGGTTGATCCCAAACTGAAACAACATCCTAAAGTTCTTTTCCTGTCAGAAACACTTCCTACCCAATCTGCATCAGTATACCCACTCAATGTAAAATCATGATCTCCATCATAGCTGAGACCAAAATCTATTGTACCTTTAAGGTACCTCAGCACATGTTTTGTAGCCACTAGGTGAACATGTCTGGGTTCTACCAGAAACTGACTCAAGGTGTTCAAAGAAAAAAAAATATCTGGTCTGGTGTTCATCAGGTACATCAACGATCCAATAGTCTGTCTATATAGCATGGAATCAATCAGTTCTGACGAAGCGTCGACCAACAACTTCAGCTTCGCTTCCATGGGTGTATTCATGGACTTCCACTCCAACATGTTGAATCTCTTTAGGATTTCGATTTTATACTTCCCTTGGTTAAGGAAGATCCTCTCTGGACTCTGCCATAACTCAAGACCTAAGAAAGAATGCATTAGGCCAAGGTCTTTCATCTCAAATTCTGAGGTGAGTCTCTTCTTACATTTGGTGATGAGATTTTCTTCTCCATTTAAGAATAAGTCATACACATATAGCAACAATATTACTGGCTCATCATTCATAACTTTGAAGTAGAGGTTAGAGTTTGCTTTACTCTTGGTAAAGCCTAAGCTCGTCAAGAAACTATCTATATGGCCATACCAAGCTCTAAGAGATTGCTTCAATCCGTACAAGGATTTTTTCAACTTGTAGACATGAGACTTCCTATCTTCAACTTCAAATCCTTGAGGTTTCTCTATATACACTTCCTCTTCGATGACACCATTTAGGAAAGTTGTCTTTACATCCATTTGGTGTAATTTCCACTTCATCTTAGCTGCAAGGGGTATGATGGTTCTGATCGAAGTGTATCTGGCTACATGAACGAATGTCTCTTCATAGTGAATGGCTTCCTTTTGAGAAAATATACGAGCGACAAATATTTCTTTATACTTCTCAATACTTCCCTCAACAACATGTTTTATTTTGAAGAGCCATTTGGAGGATACCATGTCCTTGCTCTTCGGTCTAGGAACTATTTCCCATACATAGTTCTTTATTATGGAATGGTATTCCTCTATCATGGCATCTGCCCATTCTTTCCTCTGAATGGCTTCTTCAAAGCAGGTAGGCTCCTCCTCTAGGAGATCACACATCAAAGCTGTGTAACTGGAAAATGCCTTTGGTATTTTCACCTGTCTCATGGTTCCTTCGAGAACACCATACCTCTCTCCATCTTGAATAAGATTTCTATCCCAAGATGGATTTCTTTTATGGAGGATCATCATCTGAGGAGGTTCTTGAACTTCTACCATATCATAGTCTTCTAGAATTTCCTCACCAGGAGAAGTTACGACTTCCCTCACTAGTTATGAAGCTTTGGGAACCTCCCTCACTGGTTCTACAGTCCTGGGGATTAGTTCCTCTTCATATACTTCTTCAATATGGCATCTTCTTGATTTATTTAGCACTGCATCTTCATCAAAGGTCACTTCCATGCTGATCTCAATGTGACAGTGACCTAGTGTATAGATCCTGAAAGCCTTGGAGACCTCACAGTATCCCACAATTATTCCCTTCTTTCCTGAGGGTTCCATCTTGTTTATTTTTTCTTTCAGTATATGAATAAATACTGGGCAACAAAATATTTTAAGATGGCTTACCTCTGGCTTCTTTCTGGTAAACATTTCTTCTGGGGTCTCAAGCCCAAGTGCACTATGGGATAATCGGTTCTGCACATATATAGCTGCCATTGCTGCTTCTGCCCATAAGCACATAGGAAGATATTGATCATGAATCATAGTCTTCACAACTTCCATTATCGTTTTGTTCTTTCATTCAACTACACCATTTTGTTGGGGATTATAGGGAGTAGTGAGTTCCCTCTTGATCCCAACATATTTGCAGAAGTTCACAAACTCTTTTGAGGTATATTCTCCTCCATTATCTGACCTGAGTATCTTAATATTTCTTTTAGAAAGATTCTCTATCAAAGCTTTGAATTCCTTGAACTTGCTGAACACTTCATCTTTAGATTTCAAGAAATATATCTAGGTCTTACGAGAATCATCATCAATAAATGATACATAATATACACACCCACTAATGGAGGACGATGACATTAGGCCACATACATCTGAATGAATGATCTCTAGGACTCCTTCTGCTTTGTTGTCTCTCTTCGGAAAGGGGTTATTGATGTTCTTCCCTTGTGCACATCGATTCCAAATGCCTTCATGGTCAGCCTTGAGTTCTGGAAAACCTGTGACCACTTTGCATATGTATGGTAGTACCTTGTAGTTGATGTGAGCTAATCTTCTATGCCAAATTTCACATGAGTTTTCAATGGCATAGGTCATGGCAACCTCTGAGTGACCCTTTAGTTTATACAAGCCATTTTCTTCACTACCAATGATGATTGCTTCATTTAAGGTTTCTCCTTTAACCCACATAAGAACTTCTCCATCTATAAAGGAAAATCTGAAGCCTTTCTTCTCTAAGGATGAAATGGAGAGTAGGTTCTTTGTCAAACCTAGTACATATAGTACATCCTTCATTTTTAGTGAATTCCCTGAATTCAGTTTGTGGTTTGATTCTCCCACTCCCTTGATGGGATATTGGTAATCATCTCCAAGTGTCACTTTCTGAGAAAAATTATTTTCTGAGATATAAAAGAGAATGTTTCTTTGGCCCTTCATGTGCTTGGATGCACGACTATCAATGATCCAAGTGTCCTCTCCAGGTGTTACAGATCCTGAGAGGGCCGAGATTAAGAGATGGTCTTTGATCTGCTCTCTTACCATCTTTGTAGGTGGATATTCATATTCGACCACATGGGAATGGTGCCTCTTATGTTTTCTTTTGTATTCTTCTCATATGGTTGGACAAAACTTCACAATATGTCCCATCTTGTCACAATGATAGCATTGTACAGATGAGTAGTCTCTTCCCTTTCGTTGTCCTTTCTTCTGAAATCTCCTTGGATGAGATTCTTTATGATTGAATTTGTTTGGTTGTTGAGGCTCTTTATGAGTCTCCTTTTGGAAGTAGGGTTTCTTCCTCCCCCCTTTGGTGTGAATAGCTATGGCTTGATAATCATCTCTTGCTAGCAATGCTTCACGGTTAGCTACTCTTGTTTCTTCTTGGATGCATTCTTCCCATAGACCATCAAACAATAGTTTCTCTGTTCTGGCACAAATCGTTTGGATGAATGCATCCCAGGGTCTTGTGAGACCATTTAGAGTTATCATCACAAGTTCATCTTCATCTATAGTATCTCCGATTACTTCTATTTGTTCTTTGAATTGAGATATTCTGGAGAAATATTCGTGAATCTTTTCTCCTTTCTGCATCCTTGTATTCTTTAGTTGAGTTCTTAGATTCATCTTCCAGTTTATGTTATTTCCTTCATACATTCTAGTCAAGGCATCAAACATTTGTTTCAGAGTCTTATTAGATGACACATAAGGAATCAAGTGGTCTTTGATTGAATCTACAATGATTTTTTTGGCCCTGACTGTGTCCTTTTGATGCTTTTCCTTTTCTGTAGCATTGACAGGTTCCGACATTTCTTCTTTGACAAATATTGTTAAGTCATTCTCTTCAAGAATGAGGCCAATCCTATACTTCCAGGCACAAAAGTTTTCCACTCCTTCTAGCTTGTCAATAATCTTAACTCTTGCAGACATCTTTTACCTAGAGCTAGGAAAATGGCTGAAAAATGAAAATGCTCAAAATCAAATTCTGAACTTACTAGGAGGTGCGCCTGGCTGAGGCGAGTAGCCTGGTGTGTTTGGATCTGAGAAAATCCAAATTTTTCTCCTCTAAATTTGATATGTGGAATTCTGGACTGGTGCTTCTGGTACCTCTGGTACCTCTGGTACTCTGGTACTTCTGGTAGTTCTGGTACATTGGTTTTCTGGTACGTCTAGTACTTTGTGAAACTAGGTTTCACTTTTTGGGAGATCTAGCCACTAAAAAGGTGCACTAAGAGTGCCAAAGTAATCCTTGGGGGAGGGCACACTTTTCTAGATAGTTTTAGGGTTGAAATGATTCACCATCAGAAAGCCCTAATTTGCATGTATGGCAATAGTGACGTTTTTCACTCTTGTGAAAGATGCTCTCTTCATCTTGGATTTGATACCATGTTAATGTTTAACCCATTATTAGAGTTCTTTCCATTTCAATAGATAACAACAACATAAGACAAGATCATTGAGAAATACACAATCACAAGAGACATGACATTTATCCTGGGAAACCCTCTAGGGGAAGAAAACCCATCAAAACTTCCTTATTATAGATAACCAATACAATGCCAAGAGATAACTCAAACAATATAGAAAGCCCTCTCCTAAAGATGTGCCTCTCTCTCTCTCTCTCTCTCTCTCTCTCTCTCTCTCTCTCTCTCTCTCTCTCTTCTCCAACTGCAGCTTCGAAACTTGTTTGTTAATGAACAAGTGAGTGTCTGTCTAAGTGAGGCACTAGCCTCCTTTATTTATACAAGACTGGCACGTGTGGGAGTGTCCTTTCACTGGTAGGGCCGACTTCTTCTTTTGCCTTTTACAATTACATTATGACCAATCCACAAAAGGGGATTTGGTCCTTATACAATAGCTGACATGATCAATCCACAATGGGGATTGATCCAATGAATAATATATCAAATAATAATAAGAATACACTTTGCAATTACATTATTTTAACATAGTTTGTGCAAGTGCAACATATTGATGATAAAAAGGTTGCTTGGAGAGAATTCAAAAGATATTTTCAAAAGAAGTACTTAACCAAACGATACTATGATAATAATATGAAGGATTTCTTTGAACTCAATCTTGGGAATATGACTGTAGATGAGTATGAAAGGAGGTTCTTAGAGCTGCTAAAATATGTTTCTTTCATCAAGGATGAACAAGTTAAGATTCATAGGTAACTAAGTGGGATTCCATCATTTATCAATGACAAGATACAATATGATGATCCAAAGACACTAGAGGAAACCATCAGAAGAGATAAGTGCCTTTATGATCAACATAGAGGAACACCAACTTTCTAAAAGTCATGGGAAGACAAGAATAAGAGCAAGATGGAACAGAGGAGGAAGAGGACAAAGCCAAAATTCTTTCAAAGTAATTCTCAACGACAACCAACTCCCAAGTGAACCAAAATGAATAAGACAATGGGGTACATACCAAGGAAACCACCTATTCAATGTTGGGGTTGTGGGGGAGATCATATCTGCAGATATTTCCCTCATAGAGGTGAAAAAGTGAGGACTGTTTACAATGTACAACAAGCTGAAACAATTGCGGACATGGGCATAAATGTACCTAGGATCTATGTATCTATAGATAACAAGAAAACTGAGTTTCAATCACATATAATTGAAGTGGAAGGTAAGATCAACAACCAACCCATACTTATTTTAATTGATTCAGGAGGTATTCATAGTTACCTAGATTCTAAGATGGCAAAAATATTTCAATTGCCAAGAAACAAGCTTGGAAAACATTGGTTAGTGTCGCTGTATACAGTAGCTAAAAGGAAAATTAGTGAGGTGGTTAGGATATGCACAATGGACATGATTGGATTAAGCACAAGGAAGATTTTAATATCATACCTTTGGGATCATATGATGGTATAATCGATATGGATTGGTTGGACCAACATTAGGTTTTTCTAGACTATTATAATAAGGATTTTACCTGCTTGGATGAAGAAGGGAACCTGAGGACAATTCATGGTATTCCAAGAGCAGTAAAAATCAAAGAAGTTTCAGCCTTGCAATTGAAGAAAAAATTCAGGAAAGGATGTCAAGTATTTGTAACACATACGGAGGAGGAACCTAAGGATAAAGTACTAAATATTGAGGATTATGCATTCCTAAAAGAGTTTGAAGATGTATTTAAATAAATACAAGGGTTTCCACCCAACAAAGATATTGATTTCTCTATCAATTTGATACCTGGAGCAACTCCAATATCCAAGAATCCTTATAGGAGGCGTACACCAGAGTTGAAGGAGTTTCAAATGCAACTTGAGGAGATTCTGAAGAAGAGGTATATATGCCCAAGTGTGTCACCTTGGGGTGCCCCAGTATTATTTGTGAAGAAAAAGGATGGAACATTGAGACTTTGCATTAACTTCGGGAAATTAAACAAGGTAATTGTGAAGAACAACTATCTCTTTCCAAGGACAGATGATCTGTTTGATCAAATTAAACATTCTAAAGTATTCTCTAATATTGACCTTAGGTCAGGTTATCATGAGGTGAGAATTAAAGAAGAGGACATGAACAAGAAAACCTTCAGAACCAGTCATATGGTGGTTCCTTTTGGGTTATCAAATGCACTGGTTGTATTCATGTGTCTAGTGAATGGTATTTTCAAAGAATACTTGGATAAGTTTTTCATTGTATTTTTGGATGACATACTTATTCACTCAAAATATGAAGAACAACATGAGTAACGCTTGAGTATGGTGCTACAAGTATTGAGAGAATGAAAACTATTTGCAAAGTTGAGAAAGTTCTCATTCTACTAGAGGCAGATACATTACTTGGGGCATATTATTTCAGAGAAAGGGATAGCAATGGACCCAGAGAAGATAAAATCCATTGAAGGGTGGCCAAAACCAAGAAATGTATGAGGTGAGATAATTCATGGGACTTGCAAGTTACTACAAAATATTTATTGAAGGATTCTCAAAGATTGCACACCTAATCACTTCCTTGAAAAAAAGGGTGTGAAGTTTGACTCGACATCAGATTGTGAAAGAAGTTTCCAACACTTGAAATGTTTATTAACTAGTACTCTGATATTAAGGATTACTAATCCAAATGAAGACTTAATTGTATGCATAGATGCATGTAAAGAAGGACCTGGTGGAGTTATTAGTTATAATGAGTATGTCATGTGCTACGAATCAAGAAAACTAAAGGAGCATGAAAGGCACTATCCTACTCATGATCTAGAATTGGCATCCATAGTGCATTACTTGAATATGTGGAGGCACTACCTCATGGGAAAAATATTCAATTTGAGGATAGACCATAGTGGTCTGAAATATTTATTTGGACCACCAACTTTAAATTCCATAAAGATAAGATGGTTGGAATTTGTGAGTGATTATGACTTTGATATAAAACATATCAAGGGTAAAGAGAAAAAAGGTGGTTGATGCACTCAGTAGGAGAGTGCATGAGATGCATGCTACAACCATTAGCACGTACCAAACAGATTTGAAAGACGTAATTTTAGAAGCTGCAAAATCTGATCTACAATACATGGAAATAGAGACAAAATTACAACAAGGTATTTTGCAGCAAAAAAATGAGAATTTTGAGTTAAAAGAGGATGGAATTATTTTATGCAGAGCAAAAATTTATGTGCCGAATTCTCAGGTATTGAAAAATATGATTTTAAAAGAAATGTATAATGTGCCTTATGATGGGCACCAAGGTTACCAGAAAACTATTAAAGCTATCAAGAGGCAATATTATTAGCCAGGCATGAAGAAAGAGATTGTCGATTTTATTTCCAAGTGTGTCAAAAGGTCAAGACTAAGCATAGACACCCAGCTAGTTTGCTACAACCATTGCCCATTTCTGAGTAGAAACATGAAGTCGTAACAACGGATTTCATCACCAAATTTCCCAGAACAAACATACCACACAATTCTATCATGGTAGTGGTGGATAAGGTTACGAAAGTTTCCCACTTTATTCCAGTAAAACTCACTCATAATGCAGCTAACATTGCTAATATTTATATGAGAGAAATTGCTCGTCTACATCATATACCCAAGACAATTGTGTCCGACAGAGATCCAAAATTTACATCAAATTTTTGGAAAGGATTATTCAAAGGACTTGGGACCAATCTGAACCTTAACACATCTTATCATTCAGATTCATATGGGAAAACAAAGAGGGTGAATCAGGTGATAGAAGATATGCTAAGGATGTATGTGATGGAAAAACCATCCAAATGGGAGGATTATTTGTATTTGGTGGAGTTTTCTTATAATAATGGGTATCAAGAATATCTAAATATAAGCCAATTTGAGGCACTTTATGGAAGAAAGTGCAACACACCAGTGATCTAGGACAACCCAATAGACAAAGCAATATTTGGACTAGAATTAATAAGGGAAATGGAAGAGTAGATGGTGAGAATAAAAAAGAATTTAAAGGATTCCTAGGATAGGAAGAAAAGTTATGTTGATAAGGGAATAACTCACAACGAGTTCAAAGTGGGTGAATATGTGTTCTTAAAAGTAAAGACCAAGAGAAGTTCCCTGAAGTTGGGAAATTGTTTAAAATTGGCAGATCGATATTGTGGGTTGTTTGAAATCCTAGAGAGGATTGGTCTAGTTGCATACATTCTTGACTTACCTGCATCGATGTGAATTCATAATGTATTCCATGTTTCTTTACTTAAAAAGGATGTACTTGATGCTAATCATGTCATTGATTGGAATGTGATTTAGGTGGAGAAACAAGGAGACTTTCAAGTTCATCCGATACACATATTGGATCAAAAAGTCTTTGGAATTGAGCAATAGGATTGGTAAAGGTCCAGTGGACCTACTACAGTCATGAGGATGCTATGAAGGTATAATACCCATACATTTTTGAATATTTGTAAAGTTTTGTTTGTACATATGTATATAATGCACTTAGGAGAGTGCATAAATAAGGTGGAGGGGAATGTAATACCCCTAGGCTGAAACCCATTGTAAATATAATGTAATTGTACATATAGACTAGTGAGCCAAGATAATTGGAGGTTAGAGTGCCTTTTTCTATATGTATTTTGAGACAAGAGTGCCTATGTGGTTACAAGGATAGTGAGATAGAAGCTGGAAGGTTAGAAAGCCTATTTTTGTAAATGCAATCACACTCAGTTTTTAACAAAAAAACATCAGTGTTGCAAAACAACCTTGTAAAAGAGTATGGGGGGATAAAATCCAGTAGAATGGGAAAAAGAGGCTAAGAGTCTAGAAAAAAGGGGCTAAACTAAGGGGGCTTAAGCCAAAAAGGAATATTTTATCAATATTCTTAAAGTTAAAGTCTAAAGTAGGGGATAATGCATTTTTTCCTAATTATCTATGAGTAAAACTATCACCATGTGAAGGAAACCATGTGTGGCCCATGTAATTACCAACATGAAAAGTGTCAAGTTGGGAACATGAACATAAGCTTTAAGGAATTTAGCTCGTTCATCCATCATGATATGATAACTCCTTCACTCACTCAGTTGTCATCGATAACTTCATGATGATAGTACCCGTACCTATACCTGTACCAGGACCATGGCTAGATTTGAAGCTGGAATGACTGAAGAAGAAAGTTGTCAGGCCCGTAGGACATTGAAGAAGTGGGTTTTCAGGCTCGTAAGCATTCTCTCCAGGTGATCAAACTATTGGGAATTGTTTCCCAAGGTGCCAAAATTGTAGATATAGGGATCGAAGACTTCATGTTCGGCCTGTTGTTGAAGCTATAGAAGGAAGTGGGGCAACCAGAGGACTGTTGAGCAGAGAATGGGCACACTTCTTGGGATGGGATAGGAATGTGGGGAATGAGGGACTATAGCTTGTTATTTTGATTTGGAACATTTGTTTGAGTTTTTATGTTATTGAGAGACCTTAGACTGATTAGGAATCCTTTATCCAGGTGGAGTTTTAGCCCGAGATCGAGGGTGACCCACTGCTGAGAGTTTATAAGTAGTGTGGTCTAAGGCTAGGAGGAACATGGAAGGTATGCACACAGTTGGTGTTCTTTTTATAAGAGATAAGTATCTTTTATGATCTTCTTTAATTTACTATGTGTTAATTATTAGTTTTCTATTTTGGGTTTTCCTGTATAAGTTGCATGTGTACATGGTTATTATTCCATATGAGTTTATGCATTTTTAAAGTATTATCATGAATTAAATTGGTATGATAACTTGGAATTTTTGAGTGGAATATCCCAACAGGGAGATGGGGATGCTACACAGATGGCGTGTGTTGGAAGTGTTCATAAAGTTTGGCCACAAATTGTGTCCAGGCAACATACCCTTGGTGTGTTTTTTACACCATTTCCACCATTTATAACATTTAGGATCCAAATAGAGGACACCGTAACGAATTTTGGCCAACTCATCAGTGATGCCATGCAAGGAGAAGTAATGTTCCATTTGAGTGACCCAACTAGTGGGATCTGAGCCATCAAATTTGTTTACCTCCACTCTCAGAAGACACATATCACAATGAAGGGGGTTGGACTTAAAAGTATGGGAATTGAAGGAAAAAACGCCTTTTGGATTAGAAGGTTGTTTAAATGAGGTAAGGTCTCTAGGAATATTTAGTAATTCCATGATCTTGGCAACAAAAGATTCAATATGGTTGTCGATGTGGACATTGATGTCCTGCTTCAAGTCCTGTTTCATGTCTTCCATTTTGGCATTTGTGGTGGAAAGCATGGAGGAATTGATGGTGGAAATATTTGTTGATGTTTGGTAGCTAAGGGAGGAAATTTCCCTCCTAGATGACATTTATTAGATGCAGAGAAGATTACAGAAGCAAGAGATCCATTGGAAAGATGTTGAAATACCCCAGAAGAGAAGTCATCCCAAAAGAATAAAGAGATAATGAAAATACTCCTTCCCAGAAGAGAAGTTTTCTCATCTAGAAGGAAAAAAGACTATAAATAAGGAGGAACCTTATCTCATTTGTTCACTCACTCACACTCTCTCAACTACACATAAGCAAGACACAATCTTGGAGAAGGTGACACAACAACTGCAATGACTCAGTTTCTTCTTATTTAGTCTGTTGGTATCTCTCTCTTGTACACTATCTTGGTATAGTGTTTCTCCTGCATCGATGGTGGTATTTTTGGTTGAGCTAGACTTTGTTATAGGGTTTATCTATTTGGACTTTCTTTGTGAACATAATCTATCTAAGAAAGGTTGTTGGGTTTTTCCCCCATTTGGGGTTTTCCCATGATAAATCTATTGTGTTATTTTTGTCTCTTGTTTATGCTTCTACTACTCAATACATGATATATATGTTAATGGTAATGAAGTAAGAGAACACTAGTAACACTAATTCTTTGTAAATAAGGAAATCCTAACATCATTTCAGAGCTGGTTACCTTCAGTACAATTTGAACACTAGAAGGAAGATCACTACAACAACACCTTGCAGCTACAACAATTTGTCAAGCTCGTTGAGCACTATCCCAAGGTCACTAGAGATAATTCCTTCACAGAGAAGTGCACCCTAACCTATTGCACTCCCTGAAAGCCTTAGTGTGCAGTTTGGAAAAGTTTGAAAAATTGAGGGTTTTTAGTGCTAGGGTTTTTACCAACGAAAAATGACAATAAGCATGAGAGTTCAATATAGGTTGGATGGAACAAATAAATTCATATACTAGAAGCACATAGTTCTCCTCATTCTATAAGAATGAGGTCGAGGCCAAGAGGATCTTGGCAAAATCAATAAAGGATCATCTGGTATCGAATGTATCAGAACTAAAGACATCGAAGGAAATGTTTGATGCCCTAACCATACTTTATGAAAGTAATAATACCAGTCAAAATCTTACTCTATGACATCAACTCATAAAGGTGGCCATGAAAAAATCATAATCAATAGCCAACTATTTCATGAGGATCTCACAGATCAAGGACTATTTAGCAACCATTGGAGATCTAGTATAAGATGTTTAACTCGTGACTACTACACTCAATGGATTTCCCTCCTCTTGGGATCCATTTGTTCAAGGGATTTTTTCCAGAAGGAAATTTCCCAAGTTCAACAAGCTATGGGTAGACTGCACCAAAGAGGAATCTAGGTTGATATCCAAATCACAAAAGACTAATGATGATGAAAATCAAGAACTTGTTTCCCAAGTGAAGAAGAGAAAGGAAAGGGAAGAAGGAATCCCAAAGAAACCTAGGAAACCATGTGATAAAAGTGGATATCGTTGGCCACCCACCTTTTCCAACTGGCTCAAAACAGTTTTCTGGCAATTTTGGAAATTTACTATTTTTAGTAGTTTTTAACTTTCGGGGCCATTTTGAGGCCCTAAATGATGTTTTTTGGGAAAACAGGTTTTCAATATGTAAGTTCCCTTGTTATTTCACCTAAAATGAATCTCCTCAACAATACCTTTCCAATGGGCTATCATATATCTAAAACGAAGATCATATGCAAAAGTTATGACCCTAGGAAGTTAATGTACTAACTTACCCAAACTGGGCCCACATGACTTTTGGCGCTTCATCTCCTAGGGTTAGGTTTTTGGATGTCTAGGGTTTTTAGCATTCTTGTTTATTGTAAAAATTCCTTCAGAGCCTCATTGTAATCATCTTCTTTTGAATGAGCACAACCATCACATCTCTTCTCAGAGATAAGCTGCCACCATTCCAACAAGCTTGTTTCCGCTACATTTTACAATTTTAGCTTATTTCGTTATTGAATAGAAAACCATTTTTATTGTATCTCTGTTACTTTGTGTTAAGAATCTGTTAATAATCTGTATTCATTTTTTTCTTCTCATAAAATCCAGATCAGTGATTTCAGAGCAGTCTGCTCCTTGTCATCTTAATGCATGTCCCCAACAAGGTCAGAGTACAAAGAGTTAGGTCTCGAGCTTGTTTCTCTTGAAGAAAAAATCTCTTGCATGCCCAAGTGACCTCTCATGGCAGAAGAAAAGAAAGATGATGGGATAGGAGATCCTTTGAAACTGTTGATTGAGGAATCCCTCATGCAACATAGGAACGAGATGATGGATAATTTTGCACAAATCCTTTGGCGGCTACCAATAGGCGATGCATTTTCTTCGAGCGAAGGCACCACCTCCTTCAAGGTACAAATAAACTTTGATATTCCTATATTTGAAGGTTAGATAGACATAGATTCTATAGACAAATGGTTGAATCTACTATAAGGGTATTATTTTATCCATAACTTTTGAGATAAAGAAAAGATTACATTTGCACTTCTCAAAGTTGTTCCCCATGTCAAAGATTGGTGGGAAACTTTCTGTGAGCAAAAGAAAACAGAGGAACCCTCATTATTTATAGTCACAACAACTTGGGAATCCTTCAGGGATGCTACTAAGGAACAATACTACCCTGTTGGAAGTTATGATGACCTGTATACCAAATGGACTACACTGTAGCAAGAAAGGAACCAGGCAGTGCCAGATTTTCACAAATATCTTCCATACCTTGCGAACCAAGATGGATATGAAAGATTTAGAGGGACATATCATGCTCAAGTACCATGGTTCTATGCATAGATACATCCATACCAAAATGGATTTTCTGTACATCTCATCCTTGGGTGAAGCCTACCGATATGCCTTCAAAATCTAGCAGAAGCTCAAACAAAAGATGCAGCAATTTGGGCCTGGGAACCCTTCACAACAAAAGATAGTAAAGGGAGGCACCAACCCATAGAAAAAATGACAGAGCAAAGATGGACAGTATCAGGACAACCAGTACAAGCCACAAGAAAATAAGGAAACTGGAAAGACAAAAGAAGACACTGGGAAGTGGTGGGACTTCCATAAGATCCCTTGGCATAACACTATTGATTTTTGCTCAAAGCAGTCATTGGTGGTCGAAGTGAAAGCCTCTGAATCATATGCGGATTCTGACTCTGAGCTAGATCTAGAAAGGGGGAGATAGATCATTGACGTGAAACCTAGTGCCACCATTGCTACCACCAAACTCTATCCTGGTGAACCGGATGAGCCAGAAGAAGGAGAGCGCCTCTTCCATTCAAAGATGTGGGTAAAAGGAACCCCGCTACACTTCATCATTGATAGTGTTATACAGAATAACCTCATCTCAGAAGAGGTCATCAAGCGGTTGTCCCTGCCGACAATGCCACACCCACAACCCTACACCATTGGATGGCTCTGCCAAGGAAGCGATCTCCATGTTAGCCAATAGTGTCAAATGTCATATGACATCAAGCCCTTCAAAGATGAGGTATTGTGTGATGTTTCTCCTCTCGAAATTTGTGATGTTCTTTTGGGCCAACCTTATTTATGGAAACGTCATGCTGTATATGAGTCTAGGCATCACAATTTTATTATTACTTTGAACAAGAAATTGTACAAGATACCCGAGGCAGTCCCACCTAGTGTTATTTCCTTGATCTTTGCTAAGCAATGCAGAAAGGTCATCTCTCAGACAGGGAAGTTTGTCTTCTTTGTGATTCACTCTCAAAATAAGTGAAAGATCATAGCCACATCTAGGGTCTCTACAACCGACCTCTCCACACAACAAAAGCAAGTAGACAAGGTTGTGGAAGAATACTCAGATATCTGCTCCTCACCTAGAGGGGTACCTCTGCACTACCAGGTCAAGCACCCCATCAATCTGACCCCCGACACACTGCTTCCCAATGGGATAGTTTATTGTTGCTCATTGTAAGAGAATGAGGAGATCAAGCGATAGATCCAAGATATGCTCCACAAGCGGCACATCTATCCTAGCTCATTACCTTGTGGGAGCCCAATCGTGCTGGTACAAAAGAAACATGGAACCTGACGACTTTGCATTGATTATCAGGCTTTGAATAAAATCACAGTTAGAAACCAGTACCCAATTCCCAGAATCTATGACCTCCTTGATCAACTCATGGGGGCCAAATACTTCAGTAAGATTGATCTGAAGTCTGGCTACCACCATGTCCCGATAGAACCGACATATGTATGGAAGACTGCCTTCAAGTCAAAGAAAGGCCTTTTTGAATGGTTGGTCATGCCCTTTGGTTTGAAAAATGCGCCAACCACTTTCATGAGGTTGATGGATTCTATCTTGCGACCATTCACCAATAAGTTTGTGGTGGTGTATCTCAATGACATTCTCATTTACAACAAGACTTGGGCCGAACACTTGCACCATATTCAGTAGGTTTTGCACACCTTGTGACAGCACAAGCTATATGCCAACTTCAAAAAATTCTCCTTCGGCATGGACAGGGTCCATTACCTGGGCTACATCATTGATCAGCATGGCGTACATGTGGATCTAGCCAAGATCCAAGTCATCCATGACTAGCTAGCTTGAACCACACTCACCGAGCTCCAGAGCTTCTTGGGCCTTGCCAATTTCTACCGCAGGTTCATGTTGGGATTCTCCCATATTGCTTGGGCCCTCAGTCAAATAACTAGGGGTGGTGGTAAGGAAAAATTTGCATGGGGGTCGTCCCAACAAAAAGCGTTCTATGATTTGAAGCAACGCTTGTGCTCAACCCTAGTACTTTCACTCCCAGACCTACAACATCCCTTTGAGATCGAGATAGATGCTTACAAATATGTTGTGGGTGCCATTATCACTCAGCACGGCCACCCTGTGGCCTATCATAGTGAGACACTATAAGATGCTATTCGTAAATACCCTACTTACGACAAAGAAATGTACTCCATTATGAAAGCCTGCCGCCAGTGGAGACACTACATTCATGGGAAGGAGATAGTCATCCACACTGATCATAAGCCACTGTAGTTCATGTAGACAAGGAAAATTGTAGAATGACCACCATCAAAAGTGGTTCACATACTTGCAGCAATTCCACCTCAACATCAAGTATAAAACAGGAAGCACCAATTGCGTCGTTGATTGCCTTAGCAGACCACCAGTTGTGTCACTCACCACAATGCTAAACTCTTATAGCCATGAGACCTCTAGATGTCCCCAACTCTATGAGATAGACTCGGACTTCGCCACCACCTACCAAATTTTGGGGCAAATGCAGTTGTTGATAATTTCAATATTTAGGATGGGTTATTGTGTCGTCTGGGCCATATCTATGTTCCATCAAGCGAGCGAGTGAAGCTGATCTATGAATCCCACTACAGTCGGGTGGAAGGACACTTTGGCATCAAGAAGACAATGGTGATGCTACAAAAACATTTATAGTAGCCGAAACTTCGACAAGAGGTCACCAAGTACATCAGGTCCAACACTACCTGCGCGATTGTGAAACTAACCACAAAGAAGCAAGGCCTGTACACCCCGCTTCCTACTCCTGAAAGGCCATGGGAATCCATCTCAATGGACTACATGTCGGGCCTCCCATCCACCAAGCAGGAAACGACTATGTTTTTGTGGTTTTTGATCACTTTTCTAAGATGGTGATTTTGGTTGCCTACAAGAAGAACATCACAGGAAATGCCACTACCAATCTTTTCTTTGAACGAGTCTGGGTACATTTTAGAATCCCACAAACCATTGTCTCAGATCAGGATAGTTGATTTATAAGAACATTATGGTTGAGCCTCTGGTCACTGTTGGACACCAAGCTCACCAAATCCACGACCTTCCACCCGTAGACAGATTGTTGGGTATGTGATATATTCTTTGCACGAGTAGTAGTGTCTGAACGTATGCACCGGGAGCATAGGGGGGGGCGGGGGGGTGGACCCCCCCGCGCGGGGGTTCAGGGGCAGTGCCCGTGGAATTTTTTTGCACCGGGACGACATATTTTCGGGATGCCATATTACTGGGACGACATATTTCCGGGATGACATATTACCAGGAAACGACATATTTTCGGGACCACATGATATTTAGGTGGTTTTTCGACACATGGTTTTTTGCCGATGGTTTTCTATTGCCGATTAAGGAATTACGGTTTTGGACTAATACAGGCCATTGGGTTAGGGTTTTGGATGTCGCTGGCTCCTATATGTATATTGTATTGTAAACAATGTAACACAATATATGAATATAATATATGCTGGTTTTTCCCAGTTTGGGTTTCTAGGTGAAAAATCTCTATGTAATGTTTATATTTGCCATTGTATCTTTTCTGTTCTTTTTTGAATATCAGTTTGCAGTAGATATTGTACAAGGTTAGAATTTACATTTGGTATCAGAGCTTTCTTGGCTTCAGGGGGATTCCTTTTTCGTCAAGGGTTTGGCTCGGGAGTGTGATAAGCCTTGTTACAGTGGGAGATCTGCGGTATTGTTTTTCAGATGAAAAGAAATGGCAAGCAATTCGAAGATGGAGATCAAGAAGTTTAATGGGAAAATATTTGAGCTGTGGAAGCTCATGATGGAAGATCTTTTGGTGGACAGATATCAGTGGATCACAGTAGATCCAGGTACTGCACCTACAGGAACTTCTACAGATGACTGGAAAAAGACGGATCGAAAGGCAAAGAGCACAATTCGACTATGTCTCTCCGTTTCAATATTACTGAATGTGTCAAAGGAATCTACACCCAAGGATTTATGGGAAAAGTTGGGGAAGTTGTATTAGTCTAAGTCCCTAGTAAATAAACTATTCCTGAGAAAGAAGTTGTATAACTTGAGGATGAGATATGGAGACTCGATGGTAGAGCATTTGAACGCCTTCAATACTGTGGTAAGTCGGTTAGTATCTGTTGATATTCAAATTTCAGATGAAGATAAATTTATCAGTTTTTTGTGTTCTTTACCAGACTCGTGGGATAGTCTAGTTGTGGCCATAGGTAGTAATACAACTTCTTTGAAGTTTGAAGAAGTGGTCTCGTCCTTGTTGTCATAGGAGATGAGATGAAAGAATATGGAAGGACATAGCACAGAGGCATTATTTGCAAGAGGATGTTCCCAGGAAAGAAATAAATCTAATTTCTCAAGTGGGAGATCTAAGTCTAAGGGTAGATCTAAATCTCCTGGAAAGTTTGGAAGGGTATGTTGGA
>JZKD02S1727171.1:251564-263440 GCA_000966675.3 Picea glauca
GTTTGGATTCCAGCACCAGCATCCGACCAGCCTTTGGTGTGACAATCAGAGTGCCATCAAGCTCGCCAAAGACCCAGTTCAACATCAGTGTAGAAAACACATCGAGCTACACATGTGTTTCATCAGAAAGCTCATTCATGATCAAGTTATTAAAGTGCTCTTTTGCCCTATAGAAGATCAAGTTGCAGACATTTTCACAAAGTCTCTTACAGAAGCGAAGTTTTCCAAACTTCTATCTATGTTAGGAGTTCAGGAAGTTGTCATTAAGGGGGGATAGGATCTAATGCCTCCTTCCTTCTCCTATTGTGTCATTATTGTAAATCCTTCAATCCTATCCCAAGTTGTTCTTAAGGGGGGATGTTAGGATATTTAGACACTTAGGAGTTAATTAAGATCTACTTGGTCTAATATGTCGTTAAGTAAAAGTGTGTTTCTTTAGTATGAATTAGTATGCATTTGTAGTTAGGAAATCTGATGGTCACGATATGTTCCTGACATAGAGTGATCTGAAGGTTCACACTCTCCTCGATATTAACGACCATTGATACATGGCTTGACACCCGATTTGTCCATGATCTCTATTTAAAGAGCATGGAGGGTCATTTATCGATGATCAATTGTGAGAAACTCTCTTGTAAAATATCTCTATAATCTTTTTCTTTGCATTAATAAACTTCTCCAAGTGGCCACGTTGGTTGGGGTCGTGGATGTTTCCCCATAGGGGTTTTACCACATGAAAACATTGGTGTGTTGATCTTTGATCTGGTTATGTGAGTGGTTACTGAAGGTGTTCATCCTCTATTGGAATACCTGTGTTGTCGAACAAATCCCCCATGAAGTTTCTCTATAGGGGGGTGGTGATTCCCTAGAAAAAACTTACATTGAAGCGATTGATTATCTTGAATAGACCAAGTGTTATTCTCCTACAAGAAACAATGTCTATTGAGGCTTCTGTGATGAGGATGTTGGACTCTCTTTTTCCTTCTTCGAATTTCATAGGAATTGATGGTAATCGTCGCCACGGAGGATTAGCGATCGGGTGGAATAATTGATATGAGAAAGAATTAAAATTTTGGGCCCTGGACTCTTTCCTAGGGGTGGAATTACTATTGGATGGAGTGGGGATGGAATTCAAGGTTTTAAATGTGTATGGGTCGTATGATGAGCATTCTCCCTTCTAGGATGCTCTCCTGAAGAATAACCTACTCAAGGTTGGGAATATTATCCTGGGTGGGTGATCCAGATTTAAGAGCAGAACGAGATGATTAACAGACTGAATATAATAAACACAAATATATGAAGAATAAAATAGATATCCAGTGAAAAATATCTTCTATTAAATAAATGCAATAGAGTGAAACTCTAAAACTGCAGAACTGAAACACTTTCTCTAATCGTGGTAGCTATCTTTGAGAAGAGATGTGGCTGCTACGTCCATCCGTCTGAGAAGAATGATTACAATGAGGCTCCAGAGGCCCTTTTGATATTACTCATGAATGCCAAAACCCTAGACATCCAAAAACCTAACACTAGAAGGTGAAACAACAAACGTCATGTGGGTCCCTATGGGTAAGTTGGTACCTCAACTTCCCGGGGTCGTAACTTTTGTACACGACCTCCCTTTTAGGCACATGATAGCCCATTGGAAAGGTATTTCATAGAAATAGACATTTCACCATTAAACACTAAATTCATGTACAATTTGATTATGGCGAGCCAAAAAACCAATGTTTAGGGCCCCAAAACGGCCCTGGAAGTACAACAAGATGTGTTGACACGAAAACATACAAAACAAACTAGTTGGATTGGGAGATATGACAACATTATCGACTTGGAGGATGTGTAGGGATTTAGAAAGCCCTAGAAGTGTAGAACCCACAATTACAAAGAAGTACAGAAGAACGTCCTGAACAAAAATGAACAAGAGGAGCTAGTTGGAATAGGTGGGTGGCCACAAAAATCCACCTAGATCAATCCTCCCCCCTTAGGAAGTAGTGGTATCCATTGCATTGATTTCCCCCACCAAGTGAGGAAACTTTTACTATATTTTTCCCCAGGTGAGCCACTTGCCTTGGTGTAGGAGTTTCCTTACCTTGACAACCTGATAAAGCTGGATCCTCTACTAGCGAGTGCCCTTGACCTTTATGTCCACTATTTGATTAGTGAATGCTTGTTCCATGTAGTCAGGGTTGAGATTTGTTGCTGTCAGTTATTCAGCGATCTCTGAGGTGTCCAATAATGGTGGAAAATATGGAGAAGGAGGTCCAAATTGAACACTAGGTGGAGGCCAAGGAAGGGTGGAGTGTTGAGCTCAAAAGCATTGCTACCCACATCCTTGGTGATAATGTAAGTCCCATAGAGAAGTGGGAGAAGCTTCCAATGGGGTCCTGTGAGATGCTCCTTCTGCAAATGTAACTAGAATTTGTCGCCAAACTTAAACTGGTGTGGTACCCCGTGTTGATCATGGTGTTTCTTTTACTCAGCATTGGATTTCTGCAAAATCTTCTAGACTTGTTGGCAGATGTGTTGAATCCCCTCAATGAGTCTGGTGGCTTTGTCGATCTCAAACTGAACATGGGAAGAGTTTGTTTGTGTAGTAGAAAGAGGTAGTGCAAAATCCATGGGACCCAAGGGTTGGAATCCCAGCCCCACCTCAAATGGGATATGGTTGGTGGAGATATGGAGAGACCTGTTGTAACTATGTTGAACATAGGGGAGACTCTCATCCCATGTACATGGATTCTTAGAGTTGTACATTCACATGATATGCATAATCATCTGATTGACGACCTCTGTTTGGACATCTATTTGGGGGTGAAAAGAAGTGGATTTAGTGAGCTTGGTGTCCAACAGTGACTAGAGACTCGACCAAAATGTATTCAGGAACTAGGCAGAATTTGTTGTTGTGATATTCTTCTTACAGGATATGAGGATGGCCATCTTCAAAAACCCATCAACGACCACAAATACACAATCATTTCCTTGCTTGGTGGATGAAAGGCCAGACATGCAATCTATTGAGATGGATTCCCAAGGCTTCTCGGGAGTAGGAAGGGGGGTGTATAAGCCTTGATTATTGATGGTTGTCTTGGAAATGGTAAAGGAAGTGCAAGATCGTATATAATTGCTGACGTACTATCGAAGTTTTGGCCAATAAAAATGTTTCTGAAAAATGACCATAGTTCTCTCCACGCCAAAATGTCTTGTGATCTGACAGTAGTGGGATTCCCAGATCATCTTTGCATGCTCTATTCTAGGAACACAAAGATGGCCCAGATGGAATAATATTTTGTCCTGAATGTGAAAAACAGTGACAGTCACACCTATACCCAAGAGCTGATAGGTGGTGGCAAAATCTAGATCTTGCTAATAAAGTTGGGGCCACTCAGATGCCTCATGTCCAGAGGAATGGAGAACAATGATGAGTGCAACCACATGAGGTCGACTGAGGCAATAAACAACATGATTTTAGATCCCCATCTTATACTTGATGTTGATATGGAACTATTGTAGGTAAGTGGACCACTTATGATGAAATTCGTTTTGCAATTTCGCCTGTGTCTGTATGAACTGTAGATTCTTGTGATCAATGTGGATAATTGTCTCCTTTCCAAGAATGTAATGTTTCCATTGACAATAGTCTTGTACAATGAAATACATTTCCTTGTCATAGGTGGGGTATTTTCGGACAGTATTTGAGAGTGTCTCACCATGGTATGCCACCGGATGGCTGTATTGAGTGAGAACTATGCCTACAACATAGTCATATGCATTAGTCTCAATATAGAATGGTAGTTTCATATCGGGAAAGGAAAGTACTAGATTTGAGCACAAGCAATGCTTTAGATCATCAAATGCTCATTGTTGTCCCTTCCCTCACATGAAATTTTCCTTGCCACCACCCTTAGTCACCTGGCTGAGGGCCCATGAAATATGGGAGAATCCCAACATAAACTATCAGTAGAAGTTGGCTAGTCCCAAGAAGCTTCAAATATCGGTTAGTGTGGTCAGGGATGACCAGTCACAAATGACTTGGATCTTAGCTGGATCAAGATGTACCCTAAGCTCACCAATAATGTAGCCCAATTATTGGACCTTGTTCATGCCAAAAGCACATTTTTCCAAGTTGGAATATAGCTTGTGTTTTCAAAGAGTACTCAAAAGCTACTGAATATGCCACATGTGATCCTCCCATGTTCTGTTGAAGATGAGGATTTCATCCAAATATACCACCACAAAGGAGTTGGTGAAGGGTCTCACTACATCATCCATCAACCTCATGAAAGTGGTTGGTGCATTTGTTAAGCCAAAGGGATTTACCATCCATTCAAGGAGACCTTATTTAGATTTGAAGGTTGTCTTCCATACATTAGCTGGTTCGATGGGAACCTGGTGGTAGCCATACTTTAGGTCAATCTTGCTGAAGAAATTTCTGCCCTTGAGTTGGTCAAGAAGGTCATCAATCCTAGGAATTATGTACCGATTCCTGAATGTGATTTTGTTTAAGGCTCTGTAATCAATGTAGAGTCGCCAAGTCCAGTCCTTCTTTTGCACCAGTACAATCGTGATTCCACAAGGGGAGGAGCTGGGTCTAATGTGCCCCTTTTGAAGAAGATCATGGATCTGATGACTGATTTCATCATTTTCCATCAGTGAGTGATGATATACTGGTCCATTAGGTAGAGGTGCACCGTGGGTCATATCAATTGGATGCTTGAATTGGCAGTGTGTCGGTACCCCCGTGGGTGAGGAGAATATATCTCTGTATTCTTCCATGATTCCTTCCACTTGCTTCTTCGGCAAAGAGAGGCTCTATGTAGAGTCCACAGATGTGGCAACAACCGTCTTCTTACTATGATCTTGGATCAGAAAGAAGATGAAATTCCTAGTCTGTGAAATGGCCTTACTGCATTGTTTAGCAGAGATTAAAGAAATAGAGGTAGGCAATGCTACCTCTGGTATCCTGTACAATTTTCTACCCAAAGTAATAATAACACTGCGGGGTCTAGACTCATACACAACATGACACTTCCAAAAATATGCTTTTCCTAAAAGAACATCAAAAACTTCAAGGAGAGAAATATCACACAATACCCCATCTTTGAAATTATTGATATCGTAGGGTAGACGACATTGTTGACTGACACAGAGATCTCTTCCTTGTCAAAGCCAACTAATGGTGTAGGGATGCGGGTGTGGTGTCATTGGCAGGTCCAACAACTTGCGACCTCTGTTTAAACCAGGTTCTTCTGACTTTTGCTATTGACAATGAAATGAAGCGGAGCCCCCTTTACCCACATATGTGAGTGAAAGAGGCGTTCCCCTTTCTCTGGTTCTTCTGGTTTACTTGGATGGATTTTGGTGGTAGCAATAGTGGAACTGGGTTCATCATTGATAATATGCTTCCCTCCTTCTAGATTTGATTCAGAATAAAAATCAACCTCTAAATTGTAAGCCTTTAGCTCGACCACGAGTGACTTCTTGGAGGGACATTCTTCAGTGTTGTGCCAAGGGATTTTATGGTACTCACACCATTTTCTCATGTCTTTCTTCGTCTTCTCATTACCCTTCTTATGTTGCATCTTGGAATGGTTTTCCTAAGAGTGGACATCTTGAATCGGTCCCTTTCTGTGTGGATTGGTTCCGCCTTTTCCCTGCCTAAGATGTGAGGAGTTTGCAGATCCAAACTCTCGCCTCTTCTGCTTAAATGTTTGCTTGATCTTGACAGCGTATCTATAAGTCATGCCCAATGAGGCGATGTCCAGAAAATCCATTTCTGTTTGAATGTATCTATACAAACAATCACGGTATTTGAGAACTAGATGACACTCAGAGTATTTGATACCTAGTTTGGTGCACAGGGTATGGAAAATATTGGTGAAATATCATACTGTCTGGTCCCTTTCTTGACACAGGGTGGTCCATCTAGTGTACTGGTCCTCGTAGCTTCCAACATGGTAGTATTGTTTTTTAATGGCATCCTAGAAGGAATCCCATGTAGGGGCCACCAAAAATATTTCAGATTCCTCTATGGCACTTTGCTTAGAGTAAGTATCCCACGAGTCCTTAACATGGGGGATGACCTTGAGGAGTGCAAAAGTAATCTTTTCCCTACCGGAAAAATTGTGGACTGAAAAATACCCTTTGAGCAGATTCAACCATTTATCTACAACATCCACATCTATCAATCCTTCAAATAATGGAATATCAAATTTTACTTGTACCTTGAAGGGGGTTGCATGGCTGCTTGATGAAGATGCATATCCTATGGGTTTTTGTTGAAGGATCTGTGCAAAGTTGTACATCATTTCATTCATTTGTCATGCAAGGGATTTCTCGAGAAACATTTTAAAAGGATCTCCTGCTCCATCATATTTCTTCCCATACCCCATGGGTTGTTGTCAGGCTTGGCGTGGCTGATCTTGTAAAGGCTCGACTGGTTCGAGTCCCAACTTCTTGAACCCATATCTTGTCAGGGACATGCATGAAGAAAAATAAATGAAGAGAAAACCGCTCTGATACCAATGATCTAGATTTATGAGTTGAACAAAAGGAATAACATATTTAATATAATAACACATAGATATGAAGAACAACCTTCTTTTTGAAAATGAACTTATTTTTGAAAATGTTCTCATTGATATTGCTCCACTAAATATCCTTCCCACCTGGAGGAACATGAGGTCGGGCGAGGCCCGAGAGGTGAAACGAATTGACCATTTTCTAGTTTTGTAATCCCTTTTGGATATTCCTTTTCAGTTTCGTCAATGGATTGGTAGTGGAGGTGATTCTGATCACTCCCCGGTGTGGATTGAAATTGAAAGAGGCCCTGAGAATCCTTCCAACCCTTTTAAATTCAATGCAACTTGGTTATCTCACGACAATTTTTAGAAAACAATGAAAGAGAATTGGGTTGGCTATGACCAGGGCACTGACCTCTCAATGGTTGTCCAGTTTATGGATAATTTAAAGATAATAAAGCAGTTGCTGATCCCTTAGGATAATGATGAGTGAGCTAGAGAGGAGCGATAACTAAGACAAATTGAGGCTCAACTTGATCATATTTCGCATTATGTGGATGGTGGGTTTACCTCTATGGAGGCTAAAGTAGACCTTAATGTGTTGGAGACCCGACGAAGGAAGTTGTTGGATGATCATGAAGTTGAATGGAGTCTGAAGAATAGGGCCATTTGGTTGGACAAAGGGGTTGAAAACAAAAAATTATTCCATGCATATGGAAAAGGTAGGAAAGAGTCTAACTTTATGTGGAATCTTAAGGGCCAGGGGGACACTTATGTCTCTTCATTTTAAGGATTGGTCGATATGGGGAAAAACCATTTCTAAACCCTTTTCAAGGCCAATCGAAGAGCCAACATTGCTGAATTTATAAGGACGAATCTTCATTTTTTTAGATTTGTTGACGAGGAAGGAAGCAAATATATATTTGCTTAAGTTACTGAAGAAGAACTTAAATAAATGCTTCACAACCTTCAAAAAGATAAAATTCTTGGTCCGGATGGGTGGACTGTAGAATTTTATTGGGGGTTCTTTGAGATCCTTGGTGTTGACCTACTGAAAATAGTTGAACAATCTAGAAGGAATGGGAGAATGCACAGACCTATAAATTTGACCTTTATTTCTCTCATCCCCAAATTGGGTGAGCCTCAAACCTTCGACGAATTCAGGACCATTTCCCTTTGCAACTATCTCTACAAAATCGTAACTAAAATTATTTCTTGAAGGTTAAATCCCTTTCTCTCGGGAACTATCTCTCAAGAGAAATTAGGTTTTCTAGAAGGTCTTCAGATTCATGAGGCAATTGGTGTGGCATAGGAGGGCCTCCATATTCTAAAGACCTCCAGATCTCGAGGGCTATACTAAAAATTGACTTATCCAAATCTTTCAATCGGGTCAAATGGTCTTCTCACAGGCTCCTTCTTACTCATCCGGGGTTCAAAGTTATTTTTTATCAAATGGGTGATGGCGTGCATAACCTTGGTATTTTTTTTAGTTATCATTAGCAGGGTTGCCTCTCATTTATTTCAATTTGAGTGTGGCCTAAGACAATTATTCCATCTATCTCCTCTTCTATTTCTATTGGTGGCAGAGGGTCTTAGTCGTGTTATAGCCTAGACAGTTAGTTCAGGGGACTTTCAAGGAATTTTAGTTTCCCCTGGCCACATAATTACATATCTTCTCTTCATGGATGATGTGCTCATCTTCTGTAATGGGAAATATAGAGATGCAAAAAAAATTGCAGAGATCATCAATTTGTTCCGGATGGTCTCTGGTATGATTATCAATGCACATAAATCGACCATATCTTTTACTAGCATGGAGGTGGAGGTTGTAGATTTCTATCAAACCCTCTTTCTCTTCCCAACTCTATATTTCTCTAAAGGAATCAAATATTTTGGTTTCTAGCTAAAATAAAATGATTATCGAAAGTTTGACTAACGATGGCTATTGGAAAAACTAGAAAAATGACTAAAATGATGGAGCTTCAGGTGGTTTTGAAGGCGAGGAAGGATTACTTTGGCCAAATCTATTTTGGAAGTTATCCTTATATACTGGATGTCCTTGGTCTAGATTCCTAAAGGGATTATGGATAATGCCAAACAATTTTTTTTTCGTTTTATCTGGTCTGGCCCTCAGGATAAACATATTCCCCCTTAGGCTAAGTGGGATTGTCTTGCCTTCCTAAAAGCCTTGGGTGGTTGGGGATTGAAAAATATCCTTTTGTTCTCAAAATCATTGGCAACAAAAGATGGATGGAGACTTCTTTTGACTTCCATCCTTTGGAGCACAATAGTGGAGCACAAATATATATGCCTAGATTCCTTAGAAGACTGGATTTGGAAACCAGTAAAATCCCATCCAAATTGCTCCATTATTTGGAAGGAAGTTATCTCCTCCTTCCCAGTGTTTGGTGATGATTTAGCCCAGAGAGTGGGAAATGTTAATAGGGTTCAAATAAGGGTTGATCCTTGGATGAGATGTGGAATTTCTCATATTCTACCTAATAATTTAATTGAAAGGCTCCACATGCATGATATTCACTTCTTATCTTAGGTAGCGATCTATCCTCCACCTCCCTCTGACAACAAGGATCAATGAGTCTGGTAACATTGGGCTTGGTGGGTAATCTTTCTCTTTCATGAATCAATTATGTATCTTCTCTCCATTCGGGTCATATTAGGATTACTGAGAGAGAAGATGAACTGGTGTGGTAGAAGGATCCTCATGGGGTATATACCCCAAAACTGGGTTATGTTTCTTTAAATATCGAACTCATGCGAAGGGAGCCAAGTTTGTGGTGGTGTGGACTATGGAATCTGAAATGTCCTTTGAAGGATAATATTTTTATGTGGTGTATCATTTGCAATAAAATTCCTACTTGTGAAAACATGTGGAAAAGTAGTATTTTTGACCCCGGTTGGTGTCCTCTTTGTAAAGGAGATAATGAATCCATCATTCACCTCTTCTTATTTTTCTCCTTCACAAGGAAAGTTTGGCTCGAATTATCAGCCCTTCTAAATCAGGTTGTAGTTTGGGACGGACCCACTGTAGAGCTGGCTTGGAAATCTTGGTTACAGGCTCCTGTCTACAAAAGTATTAAATTTGTACCTCTCATTTCATGTTGGGGTATTTGGTTGGCCCACAACAAAGCCATTTTCTAGGACTCTCCCTCCCTTCCATAAATTATAGTTACACAAGGACTCTCTATTATCTCCCACTTCCCTTAGGAAAAATACCTTCCTTAAATGCCCATTATTCATCCTGAACTCAGAGATCACTGCATGCACTTGGCCTACTTTGATGGCGCCTATCAGAACGAAAACCAACAATGAGGTGAGGGAGTTGTCATTTTCCTCTCGGTCGATCACTTCTACAAAATTAAAATGGGACTACGGCCAGGTACCAACAATTTTTTCGAACTCATAGCATTAAAATTTTCGCTTCAATTTGTTGGGGAATATGGGGTCAGATACATTCAAATGTTTGGAGATTCCATGAATGTTATAAATTGGTCTCGAAAATCTCAAATTGTCCATAATATATTTTTGCTTCAAATTTTGGAGTATATTTTCAGGTTCCTGAACTTATTTGACTCTTCTTCACTCAAACATGTTTACAAGGAACAAAACCAGCAAGGAGACACTTTATCAAAAGCAGGGACTCGACTTTCCTTTGGGGAATGGAAAATCACTAATGTTGTGGGGGAAGATGTATATGAGTACTATCACAGTCCCTTCATAGAGGTTATGGCTCACTCATAACAATAACTGTATGAGTCATCAACACTGTCAACTTCATGCTTATGCTTTGCTCCTTTAAGTACTATATTTTTTTGATGTTCATTCATACTCCTGAATTATGTATCAAAGATTTTGTGTTATTTGGATCCCTAGGGACAAGATTTTCTTATGTTTTTTATATTTTATTTTAAATCTATAGATGTTGTAATTTCTTAAATGTCTTTTATGAGACTAAGGGACATCCGTTGATGTTTTTATACTGGCGGCAACCAGGAACATGTGTTTCCACAGATGAATTGTGCTTAAAAGAACCTAAAAGATGTAATTTTTTCTCTTCAGATGAATAAAATTAAGTTTTTTTTCCATGGAAAAAAGAAAAAAAGATTATACATTAATCTTCTTTCCACCTATAATCTATGACATGCGACAAGATGACATGCAACAAGATGGCATCACCTCTCAGCTTTCATCAACCATAGGTTAAGTGGTTGGGCTAGTATATGGTGTAGTGAAAGAAATATTGCACTCTAATTGAAAGGTTATGGATATTGTATGAGTATAAACAATTTTTTTTTGTCTAGAAGAATCGACAACTGGGTCGGGATCGTACTTGCGTGACACGGGGTCGATTCTGACCGCTACCACTATAACCTCCCTGTGTGCTACGGTGCCCACTATGAAACACACAATATAAGACGTGGGTTTCAAAATCATAACCTCACATAACAAACTTCCTTTACATTTCCGCTATTTCCAATTTCTCTTCACCCCTGAGGGCTTAAACTTTGTAGGACATGGTGGTGGGATTTGATCCACTTATGTGTGCATGGCTGACGATATTATTTAATATAATATCTCTGGGTGCAACCACATGTTCAACCACTACCTCAATGTGCCCCCATGACTCCAGGTTAGGCCCTAACGAGAATTGAACCTTGCTCAACAATGAAAAACTCACTTTTCACCATTGGATCCAGCCCTTTTGGGGCATTCTAAATTGAAGGACATGGGGGTGGGATTTGATCCACTTATGTGTGCACGGGTCACGATATCATTTTTAATATAATATCTCTGGGTGCAACCACACGTTCGAACACTACTTCAAGGTGCCCCCATGGCTTTAGGTTAGGCTCTCACGGGAATTGAACCTTTCCCAATGGTGAAAAACTCCTCGCTTTCCACCATTAGATTCAACCCCTTTGGGAAAAAAATTGAAGGAAATGGGGGTGGGCTTTGATCCACTTATGTGTGCATGAGTCACAATACCATTTAATATAGTATCTCTGGGTGCAACCACACATTCAACCACTACCTCAAGGTGTCCCAATGGCTTCAGGTTAGGCACTCACGGGAATTGAACTTTGCCCAATAGTGAAAAAAACCTCGTTTTCCACCATTGGATCCAACCCCTTTGGGCTTAAAAAATTGAAGGACATGGGGGTGGGATTTGATCCACTTATGTGTGCACGGGTCACGATATATAAAAAATTGAAGGACAGGGGGCAGGGGTGATTTTAAGAACCCCCCCTAAATTTATATGTATAATAAATGGGTGAATCCCCATGATACATAGGAAAAATTGAAGGCTATTTTATCAATAACATAATATGCATATAT
>JZKD02S1727171.1:292746-339483 GCA_000966675.3 Picea glauca
TAACACTTTTCCAAATCCTGAAGAACAACCAAAAGCAAAGTCGATCTTCATCAATAAGAAAACACATCAATATCCTCTTAAGCAAGATTGATATTCTTCAAGGGAAGAATAATTAGCACTAAAATTGATACAACTATGTATGTACAGATTGGGCTATGAAGACGAATAGACCTTTTGAATCTCATCATCACTAAAATTGATACAACTATGTATGTACAGATTGGGCTATGAAGACGAATAGACCTTTTGAATCTCATCATATGAATAGTATTCTAGAAGATCTATATTATTTCTTATAGTACCGCTAAACATTGTTGGGTCTTGCGGAATAATGCTTAATTTGGATCTTATTTCATGGAGGCCTATTGTGGAGATGTTTACTCCATCAATGACAATTCCGTTGCTTGTTGGTTCCATAATGCGGAAAAGGGATTGAATAAGAGTAGATTTGACACTTCATGTCTGCGCTACAAATCCCACCTTTATCCCTCCAGGGAAACTGCACGTAAGGCCTCATAAGACAAGAGGAAGATGTGGTCCATAACACACCGGATTGTATGGATCAAGTTAGTAGTCTAAACAAGTTTGTAGAGTAAACAATGAATTAGTGTAAATCACTAGCTTTGAATATGTAAAAAAAACAGTCTATTTGTAGTAAGTTCTGACCTGCAAATTAGTTAGATCTATTGTTCATCTAGATGGCCAGTTGGAATTTGGTCTACAATTCTATATGATCAATGGTGGCTTACTAGGAATATGTGAATACTGCATTATCCTCTCCACTGATATCATTGCAGTCTCCACACAACAAAGGCACCATACTACCCAAGCTTGTACCATGTTCAAATTCATACCATATGTTACTACCAACCCCACAATGTCTGTGAAGGTGCCATTTGATAACTTTCAAAGTTGGTTCACATCGGTTTAGGGAAGGATAACTGCATGCCAATGAAATTATTTTGTCCACAATGTCTGTGAAGGTGCCATTTGATTAACTTTCAAAGTTGGTTCACAACGGTTTAGGGAAGGATAACTGCATGCCAATGAAATTATTTTGTACTTACTTGGTCTAATTACGTCTTTCAAAGTTGGTTCACATCGGTTTAGGGAAGGATAACTGCATGCCAATGAAATTATTTTGTACTTACTTGGTCTAATTACGTCTTCTAGCAAGCAAACGAGGACCACCAAAGAGAATGCAAACAAAAGATTTGATAAAAAATCCAGCCAAATGCCAAACCACTCATTGGCCCCAACATTGTGGAGACTAGGACTAGTATATCTATCTTGATCAACTACAGATTTATCTCCATGGATAGAGACTCCTAGTCAAAACTTCTAGTGCTGGATTCTCCAGAGATTGACTCTGGAGAAAAATGTTGTATGGTTTGAGCCTTACAAACTCCATCCAAACGATACAATTCCCTAGTTTTGACTATCTAATATTGTTGCATGCATGTAAGGCCATAGGAGTTACATAGATTCTAAGAATTTATTCGTTATTGTTAAATCCCAATGCCAAGGAAACAAATATGTGTAGATAAACAAGTAGCCATGATAGAATCCCCATGAAAAACTGACTATCCATTTTACGGCATCCCCTTCATACAGATCATGGTATCCATCTACAATAAAACTTCAGGTAGAGATGAAACTCTCCTCTTCTATTTGTGTTCCTCTGATAAAATTAAAATTTTCAATGTTTGTATTCATAATTATTGAGAGATACAGACCACATACAATACCTAATACCATATACAAGTTGCAACCACTCGTATAAACACAATGAAGACCTACCAAGAAACTTGAGACATCATCGCGAGGATCCCCAAGAATTGTATAAATGCCAAAGCCAAAGCTCCTAGTTGAGAAGGAATCGATGTGTCCACTACACTCAGATCGGTTGATGCTTTCCAAGCAATAAAGAGTTTGCTATTTACTCACTAGAATCAAATGATTTCCACTTATCTCTTACAAGAAAAGGTTTTAGTCCATTAGAACAATAAACATCGACTGACCAGATTCAGTATACGCCCAGTTGGAGTTGCATTAAAGGAAATAGGTGCACAAAATATACACCCGTACAGATTGCTAAAAAACTGACTGCCAGTTTTAAATCCTACCAGTGAAAGAAGCATACATATCATAAGAACGCATAGTGAGATGCTTAATGTCAAAGCAACAAACTAGACTGAGAAGGGACTTTATAACAAGGGATTTTTCATCTTCTTTTGCAGGAGATTCCCATGTCATCCAATAATTACTACCTATGTGAAGTAGCTAAAATACTATTTGGGGAATTAGTATTATAGGTATCAAAGTGCCATTGTATGCAGCAACAATGTAAGACCAGTATACCGACATGCTTACCCTGCCTCTCTCTCTTTCTTCTTCGCACAAGATGTGAATTCTTATTCTCTTTATCCACTCTTGCTTTGTTGATTTTTGGTTCGAGATCTTCCTCTCAATCTATTGAGTTTTGAACAACACACTGCTTCTGTGTCTTTTTGGAGTAAACATCTTTCACTCTGGTTGTATTTCTAAGACATGAGATTTCAACAAATATCTTTGATGAGTACATTTCAGTTTCTCCGTAGCAGTAATCATTGTCAAAGATTTCTAATGTGCACCAACCAATTCTAAGAAATTTGTTCCTAATTGCATGATTTCATTGGATCTTCCAACCTGGGTAATCTCACCATCTTGAATTACCTATGAAAAGATCATGTATGTCAAGATGATCTAGATCTCTTATTTCCTTCCTATAGTAAATAATCACTAAGCCTGTAGTCTCAGTTCCAAACATATTGATTTTTTTAATATTCCTAACCAAGAGAAAAAAAATTCAAACCTACCAAAATAAGGTCTTCTGCACATAAACACTCCACTTGATGAGTTATGTTGACTACAGTCCTTGAAGCTAGCATACCAAGTTTGCATTCTTGTAAGAAAACAACAATTTATTAGGTGTTTGTAGACATTAATTTGCATCAATGTAATCGACAATGTATGTTATCCGAATTGGAAAATACTCTATAGTGTGTGCTACTGTATAGCTTCATTATTCCATCAAAACATTAAAATTAGGTGATTCAAGAAATCCATAGCATGTAAAGGATAAGAGAATCATAGTTCAAAAATATGTTTTCCAATGTGCATCAAGAACACTAAAAGGGAAATAAAAAGCATAAATGTCTGCATCTATAAAGCACACACTATCTGTATTCTTTGTATTTTCCCACAACTCAAATTTATCCCTCTTTCTCCAATGTCTTTCTAATCCCAACTGGGAAAAATCTCAAGATATTTCTTCATATTAGTTCCAAACACAGAAATTCAAACCTACTAGAATCAGGTCTTCTACAAGTAAAAACTCCACTTTATGAGTTACATAGACTATAGTCTCTGAAGTCAGTAGGGAAAATTTTAGGGGCTAAATTTCTTTAATGGGATAATTTTCCATACTTTTTCCCACAAAAAGATTCTCTAATTTCCATTTCTTCCAATGTCCAAATTCTATAGAATAAAATTATTTTACCTTAAAAATAACCCAAATTTGGTAGAAACTATATAAAATCCTTAGAAATTTGAATATTTTTACAAAAATATCGCCAAACATTTTATAGTTTGCACATTAAAGACTATTAAGATTCACGAAGGTTTCTAGATTTTGCGACAAATTTCCATCCTGAAAATTATCCCTGAAAGCCAACATACCAAGTATGCATTCTTGTAACAAAACATCAATTTATTAGGTGCTTGTAGACATGAATTTGCATTAGTGCAATCAACAATGTATGTTATATAGATTGAACAATACTATATAGTGTGTTATTGAATAAGGAAATTATTCCATCAAAACATTAAAATTAGGAAATTCAGGAAATCCATAGTATGTAAAGGATAAGAGAAGCATACCTGGAAAATATGATTTCCGGTATGTGCATCAATAAAAATAAAATGATCATCAAAAACATAAATGTCTGCATATATAAAGGATGTGCAATTTGTATTCTTTTTTTCTTCCCATCACTAAAATTTATCCCTCTTTCTCCATTGTCTGTCTGATCCCTATTGGGAAAAGGTTCAATATATTTTTTCAATGCATAAGATTGGAGTACACTATTGTACCTGATTTTATCCATCTGCCTCCCAAATAGGATAGTGTCTTCAATTTTCCCACTTTGTATCTAAGGAGACTAAGGAACATATGCTTTGGTACCACTTATGTTGATGGAGTCTGATACTTTTGGTATTTCATCTAATATGCAGGATAAAAGGTTTGGTTTTCCTAAACCAACCATTCCATATACTGCAACCCTCATGCCTCTTTATTTGGACATTTAAACTTCTTATAGCTGGACTAGAGGAATCATGATTCTAAGAAAATGTCCCTTTTTGGATTTGAATTGCTATGTCAGTTGAATCCTTAGATACCTTTTCTAGTCAATCATGTTCCATCTCCTCCTCCTGAAGGAAGGCTACAATACGATCTATTGACATTGATCAATCATAGAGGTTAAGTAAGGAAGATTGTCTAAAGGTCCTAGAAGTATCCCAAAGTTTGCAAGTGCATAAATAATTCTACCTATTGTTAAAGGCACTCATGTAAGAGCACATGTACCAAAAGTTGCATTAGAGACAAACCTGGGTACCATTGAAGAAATAAATGTTTCCCTAGTTGATGTGTAAGCATACTTTTGTATCCAACTACATTTTTAGTACCTTAAAAAATTTAGCTTCCAAAGAAATCTCATCTCCCAAGCTTGCAATTTTAATATCCTCATAATTTTTAATATTTTGGCTGTGGCCTTCATCCTTTTCTCTTTTTCTACCATGGTCCTCTTCTAAAACTTTGTTTCAATTTTCCAAGTGGAAAATTTGGCAACATAACTACTACTAAGGCTACCACCCTGAGAATAGTGCCAAGCCCAAGTTCTGACATAGAATAATGAGATCTAGAACAACTTGGAGTGTTAGAATCCAAATGTTGTGCATATACCAACATAAACCTCCAACACTTTGAACATCTACACTCATGTAGTTGATAATCTCTTTAGTTTTATTCTTCTGTCTTGACTGACTTGAAATAAAGAAGCCCTTCTTGTATATAGTGGTTTTCAATGTTGCTTTAGTGCATAAAGTTAACTCATTTTGCTCAAAATATGTTTTTCCCTGTGAAAAAGACTCCAATTGTATGGTACCAGATATATTATAATAAGCAGAAAGAAAAATATTGCAGCAAATACTAGTGGAGCAAAAAAATATAGATAATCGCAAGACCAAAAATAATAACTCTACTTATAGAAATCCAAGTTGACTTGCCTCTTCAAGGGGGAAACCTCCAACAGAGAAGAGCTCTATTACAATAATTATCAATAAAATACTTTCTCATACCTTCTACTCCTATTTATACTAATTCTATCTTCTAAAGAAAATTCTAGAGGAAGATCTTTCTAGAAGCATAAGCTTTTGTTAAGTCTTCCTACATTAGACTTGTTCACATTGTTAAATAGGCCTTATTAACTAATGTCCTCCTTTATTACATAGAAAATATTATTCTACTTACGTGAGGGGTTAGGGAGGTTAGGTCCCTAACATGCTCTCCCCCTTGAAGAACAACCTTGTCCTCAAGGCATGAGATGATGAAATTGTTGCAGAATGGTAGCCAACACCCACGTGGCATCTTCTAGAGTTGTATCTTTCCATCGAACTGACACTTCCTTGATGGTGCATTGACGGAGACGACACTCTTGTTGGTCCAAGACTGTTTGTGGTTGCAGCCAAATGGAACCTTCAACTCAGGGATATTGGTTTGATTCTGGAACTTAGTTCAAATCACTTTCTTTAAGCATGAGACATGAAAAAAATATGGAGGTTATAATAACTTGGTAGAGCTAACTCGTAGACCACGAGCCCCATTCACTTGAGAATGGTATAAGGACCATAAAATTTGGGAGAAAGTTTTTGAAAGTGTTTATATTTGAGTGAAGTCTGCTTATAAGGTTGCATACGAAGAAAAACCAGGTCCACTTTAGCAAATTGATATTCATAATGACCCTGATATGATTGTTGCTTCATGCAATTTTCGGCCATAACAAAAATTTCTTTGAGGGTATGGAGAATGGTCACTGGTAAGTTTTTTTTCAACCTCCTGAACCTTGGAGACACATGACATGCATGAGAGAACCGGTGGTGTATTTTTACCATAGATTGCTTCAAAAGGATTCATGTGAGTGGTATTATGGTACGATGTATCGTACCACCATTCAACTAGGGGTAACCATTGAACCCACTGATTTTTTCTGGCGAACCCAAAACACCACAAATACATTTCCAATCACTTGTTGATAACTCCAGTTTCTCCATCAGTCTGGGGATGATAGCCGGTGTTGAGATGAAATTGGGTTCCCTGGAGCCTAAACAATTCTTACCAAAAAGTGTTGGTGAAAGTTGATCTAGGTCAGAGACAATAGAATGAGGCATGCCATGGAGTTTGAATATATTATCCATAAAACTTGACCCACTATGGATGCGGTTAATGAAGAATTTTGAGGTTCCTAAAGGCTTCCCAACAGGTCTGTCCTTGACCTCTTGTTGGGCACAATTTTCAAGGTATTTCGAGACTATTTTCTTGTTGTTTTAGGACAACCACCAGTTCTGATTTCTAGCCACTGAATCTTCCCTTAAGATTTGGATTTATGCTCTTTTAATTCCTCTTGGTGAATGGTTTAATTAGGATAGTTTTTTTTCCCACTGTTATCCTTTCAATGTGTATTAAAACAAAAAATACTCCTCCATTATATTTACACCTAAATGTTGATAAAGAAATAAACAAACCACAAGATTTTTACACATATATTTTTGGTCAACATGACCCTGGCAAAAACCCCATGGGGAAAACCAGTAGAAGAGAAATTTTATTATGGAGATCTCAAGAAAATATAGCAACAAGGAAATAATACAAAGGAACTTGATACAAAATATATCTCCTCTCAATCTTAGCTTCATAGTCTCCTTCGGAAATGCACCCTCAGGATTTGCAACCATATTGAAGTTTGCACCCCTTTCCTTGCTTTCCTATTTGCCTAGTTTCCTTGAAGATTGTTCCCAATCTCTAGTTGTGCCTCTTCCTTGAGCTTGTGCACCCCTTACACAAGTGTTCCCTCTCACGTTTCTTAGTGCTCCCTCTACACATGTGCGCCCCTCTCCACAACTAAGTGCACCCTCCTCTCAATGGTGCACCCACAAGCTTACTTGTGCCCTATTCTCTCCAAATCTCCAAATATATTCTCCTCTCCTATTTTCCTTCACCCAACTCTCTCAAGTGAACAATGAAACCCTTTTCCCTCCTTTCCTCTCCTTTATCCTCATACTTAGACTAACCTAGGAAACCAATGGCCAAGATTAGATCTAGGCCAGCCAAGATGAAGGGTTGAGATTCAATATCCCCTTTATCTTAAGTTCCTAAGTTAATTTATGTTATTAAAGTCACCTTGTGACTTAATTTCTAATAAAATCACTTTGACTTTATAAAATAAAGTAAAGTGGTGAGGGTCAAATATTTCCCCATTTGAGTTAGACACTCAATAACTCAAGGGGACCACTTTGCAAGGTACCCAAAAATCAACACTGCCTCTTACTGAGGAAACTGTTCTTCACCACTCCCATCTTATCCCTAAAGTAGACATGCTTTCCCCTTGGAAAGGATTTGGTGAGAATGTTTGAAATCTACTCAACAGTAGGAATACACTCAAGTTGCACTGCCCCTCTCTGAACCCAATCTCGAATAAACTGGTATTTGATATCTATGTGTTTCGACCTGTCATGAAACACTAGATTCTCAGAGAGTTTGATACAACTCTGATTGTCATAGTGAATAACTATAGGCCTCAAATCATGAACAAATAGGCCAAACAAAAACTTGTGAATCTAAATGGCCTCGCAACTGGACTAACTAGCTACCATGTACTCTACCTTAGCAAAAATCAGTGTCACTAACCTCTATTTTTTGTTGAACCAGGAAACAATTGTTGATCCCAACTTGAAACAACACCATGAGGTGCTCCTCCTATCAACTACACATCCTGCATAGTCTAAGTCTATGTAACCAATCAACCTGACCCCATCTCCTCTGACATAGTTTAGTTCATAATCCACCGATCCTACAATAGACCTCAGAACATGTTTTTCTCCTATCCGCTGAACACTCCTAGGCTCCACCTTGTATTGTCTAAGAGTGTTCACAACAAAACAAATATATGGTCTATTGTTGATCAGATACATCAAAGAACCAATCAACTGATGGTATCTCATGGCATCCACCAACTTGGAATTCGAAGCACTAAGCTTCTTCCAGTTGTTGATCATAGGTGTCAACATGGGTCTTTAGTTCTCCATCCGAAATCTGCTCATAATATATGTTGCATACTTCGCCTATCCCATAAATACATGGCCATCCTCCTACCACACCTCCATATCTAAGACATATTGCATCATTCCAATGTCCTTCATCTCAAACTCTAATGCATGACCCCGCTTGCAATCAACTATGAGATCCTCCCCTCCTGTGATGAACAGATCATCAACATATAGTATGAGAATGAGTGTATCCTCTCCTTGAATGATGTAGAAAAGGTTCGGATATGACTCACTTTTTTCAAGCCCCATCTAAAGCAAGTAGGAGTCAATCCTCGAATACCAACCTTGAAGAGCTTGCTTCAGTCCATACAATGCATTTTTAAAGAGGCACATGTGGGCCTCTTTCCCCAAAACCTTGAACCCCTGTGGATGCTCAATGTATACCTCCTCCTCAATGAAGCCATTCGAAAATGAAATATTCACATCCATCTGATGAATATTCCAATCCATCTCTACTGCAATGGCCATAATACTCTAGATAGAAGTATATCTTGGAACTGGTGTGAATGTCTCATCATAATCAATTCCCTCAATCTAAGAGAATCCTCTCACCACAAAGCGAGCCTTGTGTTTCTCTATGCTTCCATTTGCAACATAATTGATCTTATATAACCATCTGGAAGCCACCACTGACTTCCCCTCAGGTCTAGGCACCACCTCCCACACATCATTGCACGTGATGGAGTCATACTCCTCCTACATGGCCTCTCTCCAGACTTGTTGGTTTGTTTCCCACACAAAAGTAGTGGGCTCATAATATGTGATGCTCATCACCATAGCCAAGTATGAAGCAAACCTCTCTGGCATTGTGCTCTCTCTCATCAACCTCTAGGTCTCTTTGACATACTCCTTGGCTTCCTTTAGGGTCTCCTGAAACCATATCGGTTTCTTCTTCCCTTAACTAACCTCTGGTGGAGAAATCTCCCCATGCCCTCGAGTCTCATCAATATATATTTGCAACATTTTCTAAGATCCTAAAGCATGTAAACATCATGTCTGTATACAAGAAATATATGAACCTGTAGTTGTACTGAGTGGACTAGTCACCCCTAAAATCAATGTACTTGACACCTGAGGTTGTGTCCCTTGATATGCATCACTCTATATTTGTGGGACCTCCTCAACTCTGTCTTTCAACTAAAGAGATCTCCCAAATGATCTATCCTCCTCAAATATGACATCTCTCCCCACAACCACTCTCCTCAGTGTTGGAATGTATATCTAGCAGGCCTTAGAGACCTATGAATATCGAACTAGAATCCCCTTCTCTGCAATGGGATCCAACTTTGTTCTCTTCTCGAAAGAGACACAAGAGATCGTCAAACAACCAAATATGTGAAGGTGCTCAACATCAAGACTACTACCAGTGAAGGCCTCCTCAGGAAGCTTCCTCCCCAAATCTCTATGGGGAATTATGTTCTGTAGATACAATACACTACTACAAGCCTATGCCTATAATAAAAATGGCAATGCTTGATCATGCAACGTCGATCTCGCTACACCAACTATGGCCATGTTCTTCCTCTCTGCAACCCCATTCTATTGTAGGTTGTAAGGAATGGTCAACTGCCTCCTGATACCCTATTGGGTGAAGAAGTATACAAACTTTGTGGAGGCATACTCACACCCATTGGCTAACTGCATGGCATTGATATTTCTTTCTGTATATTTCTACATAGAAGATTTGAACTATTGGAACCTCTTGAAGACCTCACTCTTGGTCTTCAGTAAATAGATCAAGGTCTTCTTGGAGTGTTCATCAATGAAAGTCACATAGTACTCAAAACCACTCAAGAAAACTTGTGACATGGGTCCACACACATTACTATGTATCAAATCAAGTAACCCACCTGATATAATGTCACTATTGGGAAATACAGTCTTGGTTTACTTACAAATAGTACACCCTATGCACACCTCCTAATGCTCAATGTTGAATTGTGGAAAAGCTATCACAATCTCCCTTAGCACTCTCACAGCTCCATGATGCAAATGAGACAACCTTTCATGCCATAGCTCACACAAATCACTGTTTTTGTTGCTACTAGCCAAATCATGCAATGGATAAAAAGGTATTATGTATAGATTCCCCTCACATGTCCCAATTACTCTACTAGAAGTGAGACTGGACCTCTTAGGGTGAATGAGGACATTTGTCCCTCTAAAAGACACCTCAAAACCCCTATCCTGGATGGAGGAAACTGAAATCTGATTCTTCTTCAGCCCAGTGACATACAATACATCCAAGAACACCAAGGGTGGCCTCAATTCCCTCTAAAATAAAACTGTGCCACACCCAACTCCCTGACTATGGTTTTGTCTCCAAGCACTATCTCCAACTTGATCTCTAGATCTCTGAGATCATTGAAGTTCTCTCTGAAACCTGACATGTGAATGGATGCTCAACTATCTATGTAAAAAATAAAGGATGGTGTCTCCAGTTTCGAGCAACAAATGATCAAGGAACACTCCCTCTCAAACCGAGAGACAAAATCATCTCCTTTGTTGTCACTGCAGTACCACCCTACTTATCCTTCGTATTCCTGTTGGGACATTGTTTGCACAGGCCAATTTTTGGAAAAATCGAAGAATTTTTTAGGGAATTAAAGAAGCGATGGAAAATAGGGGAGCGTGTCGAAATTAGAAGAAAAACAACGCCATAAATAAGGGAAAACCCAGACCAAGAAAAGCAGTTAGAAAGTGGAAAACATGTTGTGGAGCAGTTGGAAAGTGGACACTATGTGACTGTATGCAGTGTTTATGATTGCATTCATTTTGATAATTGTTTATGATGAATATGTTGTTGTTAAAGAAATGAACACTTTAAAGTTAGAATAAACTAATGGAATCTGCAGAATAGGTCTAAATAAATTAATGCTATAGCCAGTGTTTAGATCAGAATCTTATGTTACAGTAGATAAATTCTTGTCATTGAACACATGTGGCTATAATGGTTAATTAAATCCTATTAGAATAGTTGTGACAATGGTCTGAAATAAGATCTAATGATGGTTTGAAGGCTGACAATAAGTAGGTTAAATTCCCTTGAGAGAGAGAGACACATCCCATCCCCATGTTGCAGACATTTGAGTCTTGCGGCTACCCATAGAAGCCATCTCGAGTGAGACTGTGCAGTGCACTCTATGTGTTGTGTTTCCTTCTGGTATCCAGAAGGGACGATGGTAGAAGGGTTGGTTGGTAATATTGTAGTTAGAACCTGGGTCATCCCATAGCAATCCAACATAATATAATACTTCCATATCTAAAATGCGAAGTCCTTACCAAATATATGAGGAATGATATGGTCTTTCACCACATCAAGGATAGTTCTCTTGGCCTTGATTTTCCTCTTCCAGAACTCATCCAAGAGCACTGCACTTGTATGAAGAACCACAAGATTCTCCACAATATACCATAGCTCAAGTTCCCCCAAGATCAAGACTATCCTAGCCTTCCATGGAGACCAGTTTCCAGCCCCCACTTTCCTATCCTCCACTCTCAAACCTACCACCAACATGGCTTCTATATGATGCTAAAACTGATGCTAATCTAACTAAGAAAAACTAATGCTAACTATTGGCTAGGTGAAGCAAAAATTTTCCAACTGTTTTCAAACTAAATCAGCCAACTCTTATGCCCTCTGGCTCTGATACCATGAAGAAATTTGAGGTTCCTAAAGGCTTCCCAATAGGTCTGTCCTTGACCTCTTGTTGGGAATAATTTTCAAGGTATTTCAATATTGTTTTCTTGTTGTTTTAGGTCAGCCACTAATTCTGATTTTTTTGCCCACTTAATCTGCCCTTAAGCTTTGATTCTATGCACTTTTAATTCCTCTTGCTGAATGGTTTAATTATGATATTTTTTCTTTCCACTATTATCCTTTCAACATGCATTAAAACAAAAAATACTCCTCTAGTATATTTACACCTAAATACTGATAAAGATATGAGAAAACCACAATATGTTTACACAGATATTTGTGGTCAACATGACCCTGGAAAAACCCCCATGGGGAAAACCAGTAGAAGAGAAATTTTAGTATGGATATCTCAAGAAAATATAGCAACAAGGAAATAATACAAAAGAACCTGATACAAAAGCTATATCCTCTCAAGATTAGCTTCACAGTCTCCTTGGGAAATGCACCCTCCTTGGGATTTGCACCCCTCTTGAAGTTTGCACCCCTTTCCTTGCTTTCCTGCTTGCATGATTTTCTTGACTATTGTGCCCAATCTCTAGTTGCACCTCTTCCTTGAGCTTATGTGGCCCTTACACAATTGACTCCTCTCTCCTTGTTTAGTGCACCCTCTACACAAGTGTGCCCCTCTTCACAAGTAAGTGTGCCCTCCTCTCAATGATGCACCCACAAGCGTTTTTGTGCCCTCTCCTCCCAAGATGTGCCCTCAAGCTCCAAATCTCTTCTCCTCTCCTCCTTTCCTTCACTCAACTCTCTCAAGTGAAAAATGAAACCCTTTTCCCTCATTTCCTCTCCTTTAGCCTCATCTTTAGGCTAAACTAGGAAACCAATGGCCAAGATTAGATCTAGTCCAACCAAGATGAATGGTTGAGATTAAATCTCCTCTTTATCTTAAGTTCCTAAGTTACTTTATGTTATTAAAGTCACCTTGTTACTTAAGTGCTAATAAAGTGACTTTGACTTTATAACATAAACTAAAGTGGTGAGGGTCAAATATTTCCCCCTTTGAGTTAGACACTCAATAACTCAAGGGGACCACTTTCCAAGGTACCCAAATCTCAACAGTGAACAAGTGTTGAAGAGCACATAAATGAGCATATTTGGAAAGAGGATCTACTACCACCATGATGACTAACTTATTGTCCAATTTAGGTAAGCCAACAATGAAATCCATAGAAATATACCCCCAAATAGCAAGGGGAATCGAGAATGGTTGGAGTGTGCCTAGTGATTTGAATGTTTCTCTCTTATTGTGTTGAAAGGTATCACATTTAGCCACAAAGGTGTGGATGCCATGTTTCATACCATCCCCAAAAAAATAACGTTTGACCCATCATAGGTTTTGGTAAACCCTAAATTCCTAGTTGCGGGTGAAGCATGCAACTCAAAGAGCATCATGGATTTAAGGATAGACTATTTTCTTAAATATAGGTGAGCTTTATAGAAAAACTCTTCATTGTGCCAAGAGTACCCTAGGGAAGCTTGAGGATCTTGTTGCAATTTTTTGATCAAGCTAGAAAATTTGGGGTCTTGCAACCATTCTTGGTGAAACACTTGAAGCCAGTCCACTACAATGAATGAGAGGGGGAAGAGGGACCCTTCGTCTTCATATTTCTTTGAAAGAGAATCAACAACTACATTTTATTTTCTCTTCTTGTAGATGATCTCATAATCATGTCCAAACAGCTTGGTCACCCATTTTTGTTTCTCTATAGATAAAATTATTTGTTTCATAAAATACTTGAGGCTACGATGATTAATTTTAATTTGGAAGAGTTGACCCAATAGATAAGGATACCAAAGATCTACTGCATTCATTATAGCCAACATTTACTTTTTATAGGTTGATTGGCCGAAATGTCGCTCTGAGTTGTTTACTAGTGAAAGCCAAAGATCTACCATATTACATGAGGATTGCCCCAATTGCTTCCCTAATGTATCACATTCAAAGAAAAAATTGTTGGTGAAGTATGGTAGTACAAGGACAAGGGTTGTGCACATATCATTTTTCAAGGCTTGGAAGGATTGATCAGTTGTTGGAGTCCAACTAAAAGCATTATTTTTAAGGAGAGTAGTGAGAAGAGCTATAATGTTTCCATATTTTTGAACAAATTTGCAATAATATCTCATTAAACCCAATAAACCATGCAATCTTTTAATATTTTCAAGCCGAGGCCAATCATGCATAGCTTCAATTGTTTTAGGGTCCACCTGTACACCATCATTTCCTACAATATGATCCAGGTGCTCAACTTCAGAGGAACCAAAAGAACATTTAGATTGTTTGAGAAAAAAATTGTTCTTAGACAATAGATGGAGAACTTGATCCACATGGGAGAGATGGGCTTGCCAAGTTTTACTATAGATGAGAATATCATCAAATAAATCTAAGAAACAATGACAGAGGAAGATATGGAAGACATTATTCATGAGACTTTGAAAAGTGGAGGGGGAATTACATAGGCCAAAGGGCATGACCAAGAACTCATAGTGACCATCATGAATTCTAAAGGTAGTCTTGGGGATGTCTTCCTCTTTCATGCATATTTGGTGGTAGTGAGAACAAAGATCAAGTTTTGTAAAGTACTGGGCACCATTCAATTCATCCAAAAGGTCATCAATGATAGGAATGGGGAATTTGTCTTTGATTGTGAGTTTGTTGAGAGCACGAAAATTAGGACACATGTGTAAGGTTCCTTCTTTCTTGGGTACCATGACTACTGGAGAAGAATAGGGGATGGTATTAGGACAAATAATACCTGCTTCTAGCAATTCTTGAACAATTTTCTCAATTTAATTTTTATGGGAAAATAGATGACAATAAGGGTGAACATTAGGAGGAAGAATGTTAGGTACTAGAGGAATGGAATGATCATGGTGTGGGGAGAGTAAAGATTGAAGTTTAGGGTGAACAGAGGGTGTCTCAACAGTGGTAATGAAATGGGTTTTGGAAATAATTCCAGAATGAAATTGTTTTAGTAGATTTTCCATTAGGAAAGAACCGATGATATTAGGTGAACCTGTTGTGATTCCTTGGAATTTATATTGTTGTCCCTCCTATTCGAATTGCATGGTTAGGTCCTTAAATTCCATGAGTACGGGGACGAGAGTTTGTAACCACTTAACATCGAGCATAATGTCACAGTTTCCCATGTCGATATCAAACATATGAAATTTCAGGTGGTAGTGACCAATTTGTAGGACCACATTTTCACAATTCCTGCCACATTTCATGGAATCACCACTGACAATCATGATTTGAAAATTGTTGAAAATCATGATATAGCAATTGATTTCCTAGGAAATATGACGATGAATAAAATTATGGGTGTTTCCATTGTCAACGAGGATTGTGACTTTCCTGTGCTTAATGTAGCCAATTAGCTTGAGGGTTTGAGGAGTAGAGAAGCTAGTGAGGGAATGCAACAAAATAAATGGTTCAACTTATGGTGGATCAAAGGGAGTAGGATCATTTGTTGGTGGTAGTTTTTCCACCTAGGAAAATTTTTCCTACTCATTAGCAACATCCTCAAAAATGGCCATAAAAAGCTTATGTTCCTTACACTTATTCCCTGAGAAATATTCGTCATCAAAATTATAGAAAAGACCGCTTGAGTTGGTGTTCAACCATTTCTATCCAAGTTAATTTTTGGATCTTGAGAGGAGTAACATGAGGGGGAAAATTGGTAGGTCGAGTGCGAGGAATAAAAGAGGGTTTTTTATTATGGGAAAATTCAACCTCTTGTGCTTCCTTCATAAGTTTAGTAGCTTCTAACCATGTTTGTGGGTAAGCCATGAGGACCTGGGATCAGATTTCATCCTTTAGGAAATTGATAAAGAATTCCCAGAAGAAGGCATCGGACATGCCCTTCATTTCGAAAGCCAAGTGCTCAAATGCGACAAGTCTTCCACAGTGCCAGACTATTTCAACTTGGTCAAATGACCCAAATGGTGTGTGTCGGTGTCAAAGCATTCATAAAATTCAGCCACAAACTATGCCTAAGAAACACACCCATGGTGTGATTTTTTACACCATTACCATAATTTCCAACATTCAATATTTAGATAGAGGACATCATCATAAAGTTTGGCCAACTCATTAGTGATTTCATTAAAGGAGAAGTAATGTTCCATTTAAGTGACCTAAAAAAGTGGGATTCGATCCATCAAGTTTGTTCACCTTCACTCTTGGAAGACATAGATCATGATGAAGGGTGTTGGACTAAAAATTCTGGGAATTGGATGAATCCACACCTTTTGGGTTAGAAGGTTGTTTAGATGAGGTAAGGTCTCTGGGAATATTCAGTAATGCCATGATATTGGCAACGAAATATTCAAGTTGAATGTCGATGTGGGTATTGATGTCCTAATTCATATCCTATTTCATGTCTTCCATTTTGGCATCTATGGTGGAACACATGGAGGAATTAATGGAGGAAATATTGGCATTGATTTGTCTCAATTCCTTCTGATTCATGGATAAATCATATGATACGGAATTGAGTTAGTTTTCAGGGTCTTGGTTGTGGGTGTGGGCCATGGTGAAAGGGAAACATAAGAATGGGGAAGGTGGTTCTGCATAGAAAATGGGTTACTGGTGAAGGGTACCACTGCGATTAGTGAAAAGAGAGGAATCCAATGGAAGAGGTGGGAAATAACAGTGCTAGAAAGGGTGGGTGGGTCCATGGAGAAAAAAATGTTTACAAGTGATAGATACCATTTTAATCAGGGAAAATAGAGGAAGCTAATGGGATAGGTACCAAATAAGGTTGTCAAAGGGACCACTATACTCCATCCTAAATAATAATGTAATGATGAAATGCTCAAATAGTTTACATGGACAATTGTGTAGGAATTTCACAATCAGGATGTAGGAGGCAGTGTTGGTTGGGAAAATATCCTTGCTGTTCCTTTTCTATTTTGTTCAGTTCCCATGGGTTATGGTTTGTAGGGGTCTTATATATAAGGATTTGTGATGTGCTATAGCTCTATGATATACGTGGAGGGTCGAATAGTTGTACTTGACCCAATATCTCAGTGCACTAACTAAGGAGGCTCGATTGTACTCTTAGTCATACTATATGATTACCCAGGTAATAGAGACTATGCTCTCGAGTGTTATTCTTGTTGTCATTATACTAGTCAAGCGGTCGATCAATTGATCTAGAGTTGTTTTTAGGAGAGCCATGGGACTCCCTATATAGATGATTGTATGTGTGAGTGATGGCCATGTATAGATTTTGTTTGATGTAGTACTACTCGAAGGGGTACCAAAAAGGGTTACAGAGGTTTCCAACAAGGTGAAACTTCTGTTTCAGATAACCCCATGAAATCATATGTATTTCCTGCATGTAGTATTCCCCAACCACAGTTTTACCTGTTGAACGACAAATCTTTGTGCTTTAAAGATGCTGATAATACATGTCTCTACCCTCAAAGAAAATTTCCCACAATTTTCATAGAGGAAAGAGATATGATACCACTTGTAAGGTACCAAATATATTATAATAATAAGAAACATAAATATTACAATAAATACCAATAGAGAATCAAAATATAGAGAATCACAACACTTGAAAATGATATCTTTACTGATAGAAATCCAAATTCACTTGCCTCTTCGAGGGGGAAACCTCCAAAAGAGCAGAGATATATTACAATAATTCCCAAGACAATACTTTCTCATGCCTTCTACTCCTATTTATACTAATTCTAACTTCTAAAGAACATTCTAGAGGAAGATCTTTCTAAAAGGGGAAGCTTTTATTAAGTCTTATTACATTATACTTGTTCACGTTATTAAATAGGCCTTATTAACTAATGTCTGCCTTTATTACATCTAAAATATTATTCTACCGATGTGAGGGGTTAGAAAGGTTAGGTCCCTAACACCAATAACTTTGCCACAAAATATGCGAAAACTAAAACATAACCTTGACTTTCAAACTGCTTTTGTCCATCTAGGAATTGAACAAAGAAATCTATAAAATATGGACCTACATATGATGAACAATATTCAATGTTGCTACAGATGTATTCAAAAGTACTTCCTTCAAAGAAAAAATAATAAGGATTTTTCTATTCACATGGTATGGCCTTTAGCCTCTAGCTAAATTTATGGTATGATTTACCAACCATGTCCTTATCTGCAACTTGTGGTACATAATCAACTTGCAAAGGGTTCTTATAACAAACAACAAGTGAACTACTCATGCAATACATGTACATTTAAATGAGAAGGTTGGTTTTTGCATAAGTAGTGACTAGCTTAATGTTTCCACATTTTTTGGGAATGTATTTCAAGAGAGGTTCTTGAATTCTCTATGAGGAAAAGTCTGTACCACTTGTGATACAACAACTATCATAACACAAGAATAACAAAAAGAGAAGAACCATAATTTCAACAAATATTTCCACAATAACACATTTTTGTTCTGTTAGCTACTAAATGATAAGGAAGGTGAAGAAAGGATGTAGAATGAATGATAGTCTCCACCACACCTATAATAAAAATGGGAAATTCACTTTACCTTCTTTTGTGATGGAGTGATGAACATAAACTGACATTGTAGACCAAGTCAAATCCTAGACAATAAATATACTCTCCCTCATTTTCAAAACCTTTAGGCCTCTCCTTTAGCCATGAATACACAAGGTACCATATCCCAAGTATCTTTCAATATATAGATTGAAAAATAAAACCACCTAAAGATAACTTATGCATAATCCCTAATTTAAACTTTATGGAGAAACTGCGAAATGGAACAAGAGGTGTAGATGGTTGAGGTCTATGAATTTTATACTTTGTCTAGCACAGTTCAAGGATGAAATAAACAAGGAAGAGCATATTAATCCCAATTGGAAGATCACAATGAAAGGAGTACCCCAAAAAAATAGCTCTTAGTCCTTCCCACCCAACAATTTTACCCATTTCTAGCACTGTGTTGTTATTTTGTCTAGTTCCAAAATGACTTCCATCACTTCCAACAAATAATATATTAATAATATCAACAAAGTGCCTTGTGGATATATCTATCTCGAGTACCCACATAATTGTTTTTTAACAAAACTCTTGGTTACCATTTACAAATGCACAAACACATTGGACTTCATCCAACAAGGATGTTGCAATGCAAAAATCTTCATGTTTAATGTACTAAATAATTAAAAAACAAGCAGAATAACATAGCTTGCAATGAGTGAGTGTGAGTGAAGAAGCATTGATGTACATCTATAAATGTTTGAACCAACAAAATTGAATAGCCAAGTAGAAATCGTGTACCTAAAATTGACGTATCCATGCTTCCAATGTCTAATCTCTAAGTAAAAGAAGCACATGAAGAAAATCTTTGTCAATTATTTTAGGTTATTAAAGTTAACTGATCAATAGATTGAACATGTTGCAGTGACATTTCAATAGTTATGAGGATGTGTCCTTTTGCCTTGTCCAATTTGCATTACTTTCATCGATTTTACCATATCAAAATTCTATTCTATTTACATAAAACAAGAACCATTTGTTAAACATTTTGGGTGAAAATACATTGTATTTGTCTATTATTTATAACGTGATACATATCACTTAGAAGAAAATTGAAACAAAGACATTGCACACATTGATGACATGTGTTTCAAATTTACAACATAAAGAAAAATGAATAGAAAAAGCTAAAGCTATAGTGCTACAAGAAGTTGAATTATCAATCATACAATAGAAGGAAAAACAGGAAAAATTAACAGAAGTAGATAAAACTGTAGTGGTAAAGGAATTCCAACTATCTATGCAATTCAGTGCTTGACATTGATTTTGATGAATAGTTGTTTCCTATTAATCACTGAATTGATATGTTTCTAACACTAAATTGAAAGACACCTCTATTTAATAGTACACATGTGTCTGGCAATACTGTACAAATATGACCAAAACCACCAAAAAGTCTTTAAGCATTTCCTTTAAAGCATGTCATGATATGATAGATTTTTATGTTTCTTGCAAATTATGACCTTTTTTTTTTTTTAATGTACTCTCTTTATATTGAAAGATAAACATACTCACAACTAATTTTTCTAAAAAAAATATAAAATAATTAAAGGCGTGTTCCAACAAAACCAAAGAGCTGCCACAATAAATATAATGTTATTTTTTCGACAAAACAAAATTAAGGATGTGTTCCAACAAAACCAAAGATTTGATTTAACAAGTACAATTCTTGTTTTGACAAGAAATGGTCATTATGACTCGCTACTTTCCTTTTTTATCTAGATTTGTAACTTTTTAATTGATGTATAACACGCTAACAACTTTATTACTTTCCTTTTTTGGATCTATATTTGTAAATTTTTAATTGATGTAGAACGCATTAACAACTTTATTGGTACAAAGTTTATTTTGTTGAAGGGAAAATAATTTGAATTTAATTGTCATTATATTTATACGTGGGAATAACAAAACATTGAGAAGTCTAAAAATGAATAAAAATACAACAAAAATGTGACACTCTAGCCTATATTCAATTGACGACTTATATCAAATCATGTAATGCAATTAATATGTGGAAATAATACCATGAGTAAGTCCCAAATATATTAACAAACAAAAACCTTTCAACTAACCTATGATTAAAATTAAAATACTCGCATGTAACCATCTTTATCTCCTGAGCAATTCAACATCCTCGTATGTTCCCCTAAGTGGCAACATTTTACTACCCTTTTGGGGTTGAGACAAGGTAGACTCAACCGTGAGGACACACATTTGGTTATACGTGGACAAGAGAAACGGTTCAGGACTTCCATATCATTGCATAGAATTTAAACCCTAATTTCAAATACTACAAAGCCTTAAAATATGAAGTGTAGTTCATGTATGCATATTTTATGTGATACAATCTACCTTTTGCATTGGACCTGCATGATAAGTGTACATATATTTAGTATACAACATGAACATTTCATTATCCCATGTCAAGTTTTACTCAGATCTAATGGTTCCATGAGAATTAGACTTGCAATACCCAGTTATGAAATCCAGTCAATGAATAGTTGAACATGATTTATTGTGTTGGTATGATATTTATTTATTTCTTGGATGACTATTTCCCCACTAAAAAAATTTAGCACCGTGTGAGGTTTTTAGGAGAGGTGCAGGTTTAAGATGCAACATTTTCAAATTAGGATCGATGAATTGGGCTAAGTAATGTGTCTCTTGACGTGATAATGAGATGTTGGACTGAATCATGTAAATAAATTGAGGACTGAAAATGAATGTAATTTATGCAGTCGTTCCACTGCAAATAATTCAATGACTAAAAATGAAATGTTATGTGCGCAATTGAACCATTGCATATATTTTCATTACATGAAAGTTGCATATTGCATATATTTTCATTACATAAAAGTTTCATTGTAGAATGTGTCTCTTGACAGGAGAAGGACTAAAAACAAAATTTGCATTGTAGAATGTGTCTCATGATGCGATAAAGATAAAAAATGAATGTAACGTATGAGGTCATTCTAGTGGGATTTGGGAATAATTTGATGACTGTAAATTAAATGTTATGTACACAATTGAACCACTACATATATTTTCATTACATCATAGAAGTTGCATAATCAAAAAACATGAAACAAAATCTGCATTGTAGAATGTGTCTAAAAGAACAAAAATGAATGTAATGCATGTGGTTGTTCCACTCGGAATAATTTGATGACTGAAAATGAAATGTTATGTACACAATCAAACCACTATATATATTTTATATATGGAGAATAAATAAATAATTACAAGCACAAGAAATCACTATGTGCTGTTTATAAATGTAAATGCAGCAACTGATTCAAAGAGAAGCATGGCATAGCTCTCTAGAAATTTGCAATTAAAGTGAAATGCTAGGATATAACATTTGAACATGCCAATTAATATAAATAAAAAGATATTGATTAAAATTATATTGAAGTGTCATGACTAAATATAAGGAATCTTAATTAATATAAATATAAAGGTATTGAACCAATGTAGTTGGTGTAATGAAGCTTGGGAATGTGGGATTAACATAATTAAGTTGAAACCTAGGAACCATGGATTAACATAAAATTACAAAATTCATGGCATTCAATTGGAAATAACATTGATTATAGATAACACATTGCATGGCATCTAGTTGTGGATCGGGATGTGATAGCTATGAAATTGTTTTTTTTCTTGTCCATTATTAGTGCTCACTCAACTATGAAGCCTGGTTCATGGGAGTTTTTGGTTGGGAATGGAGGTGGTCTCCTCCTTCAATATGACCAAAAACTTCAAAATTACAATCGTCATGTTTTATCGCACAAACTTTGATCCTTTGTAGCCACACCTAACAAATGGACATTCCATAAATGATCCAAATGTTGAAGCGCTCACCCACGACTGATACGTTCACTCCATTGAATCACTACCAACTATTTGAGGTCATTGATGGTCATAAATAATGCTTGGTGTTCATGTGACACCTTCGTGTCCAATAATATTTTGGTTAGCATCGGGGGATTCAATAATGGAGAGAAGGTTGATCATGTTTTTGTACCCTATGCTAAATATGCATGTGATTGGAGTTGGGTCTAATAGACTTAGGGAGACTCATTGGTATGCTTCTTATTAGATCTTTCCTAATAATATAATTATTGTTGTTAGATACATGCAATATTTCTTCTTCCAGTTCATTCAGTTCATTCACGAGGGAAATTATATTCATTCATCTACTATGGCATCTGATGGATTTTAGAGGATAGAAATTCTCATTTATGGTGGTGCTCCTAACAATGATTAAACCTCAACAAATGATACGAATTTCCTACATGCTCTTAAAAGCTTCAAAATAATTTTTATTACAAATCCCAACCATGTTTGGGATGTGGAGAATATGCTTGCGCCCAGGGAATAAGTGATTTTAGGGGCTAAATTTCGCAAATGGGCTAATTTTCCATCGTTTTTGTAATATTCACAAGCAAGATCGCTATTAACTCGATGTTTTAAGTTTGCTTGTTTGCTTTTGTTTATCAAATTATTTGTAGGCTATCCTTCATATTTTCGCAAGGAGTGGATTAACAAGTTTTTACGACATATAATTATGAAAATTGAAACAAAAAAATAACAATAACAAGATGCTAACAAAGTACACAAGAAGATAGTCACAAACTTCAAATCTGACCTTTATTTAGTAAATATGTTGACCTCCAACAAGAGATACACAGATATGGGAGAAATATAAGCGATACAAGTGTGGTGACTAAAGATTCCTCCAATATATGATGCAAGAGGTAGTAAGGAGACTTCCTAGACCCTCAATGACTGCATGCAAGAATACAAGATCAATTTCTTTCCCTTCCTCTAGATATGGTACCGAACCTGGTAGGGTTGTGCCCCTCTAGACTGCAGAAACCCTCAAGATTTTGGCCTCTTCAGATATGAACCTCAACCTCCTATATAATAATCTAGATCAATAGATCATGAAATTCCAAACACCAATGGAGAGTTTCTCAACTTTATTGAGAGATTTGACCCCTCAAACTCAATGGATCCACTACTACAGTGTGCCCTCCTTCATAAATTCACCCAATGAAAGAATACATGGATACAAAGATTAAATTCCCCCAAGAATGATGAGAAAAGGCATTATGATGTTGTAAAAACCTCCTAGAATGACCTTGGCCACAAATCTATCTTTCATTGGCCAAATCGAATTGTTTTCTCCTCCACAGTGTGCACTCTCTGCAGAAAATTTCCAAATCTGCACCCTGACTCTTCTTCCACTATAGAAATCAAACCTGTAGCTAAATAGAATGGTGAGGGAGGAATATTTCACCTCCTTGGCTAAGCTTGGACTAGGAACAAATGGATATTTCACCTCCTTGTTTATCTCTAGGGTTTGTTCACTCAAAACCCTCAAAACATAAGTTGCATAACTCAAGATCAATAAAAGAAAAATGACATGCATACTAAGTGAGGTGCCCTCCTCTTCCTTTTATACCTCCATATTTGAATTTTCAGTTGAATTAATTTATTGTTTTTTCTAAGGTTATTACTTTCTTTTCTGCTTAAATCAAATAACCACTTTTCTGCTTTATCAAACTCACTTTCATAATATACATTAATTTCCTCAGTGACAGTTTAGCACCTCCTAATCCCTTTTACCCATGCGGCCATAGTATAGAGGGGCGACTACACTAATAAGTTCTTTAATGTTCTTTTCAATGAGAGGGGAACATTACAGTCTCCCCTATTGGAAATTGCTTTCCCACAAGAAATCCTGAACTTGTTTGTTGTAACACTTGTTCACTCTCCCAAGTGGCATCTTCTATAGAATTTTTTTTCCATTTGAACAAGTATTCCTTAATATCCCTATTCCTTAGCCATTTTGATGTGACCTCCAAAATCTCATCTGGAATCAAGATCAAGTGCCCTTGTTCATCAACTGGTGGTAGTTCTCCATTAGCTACAACATGTTGTCCCAATTCCCTCTTTAATAATGATACGTGGAAAACATTGTAGATTTTTCTTCCTTGTGGTAGTTTGAATTCATATGCAACTATTCCAACTTTCCTTTTCACCTTATAAGGCCAATAGAAATGAGGTTTGAGATTTTTAGTGCCATTTTTCTTAACGAATTATTGTATGTATTGTTACAGTCTCAAATACACCAAGTCCCATACCTCAAAAGTGTGCTCCACTCTATTCCTGTCGGCATATAATTTATGTCAGTTTTGAGCTATTTGTAAATGGTCTTTGAGTTCCTAGATAATGTATTTAATTTCTTGTATCCACTCTTTAGCCATAGGGGCCCTGTTGTCTCCAAATACAATCTCAACAAAATTGAGGGGACCATAACTGTATAAAGTTTTAAAGGGATACATACCAATAGACATGTGGTGAGTGGTGTTGTAGTAGTATTCACCCAAATAAAGCCACTTGACACGTGATTTTTGTTGTCTAGATACATAATTGCGTAGGTAGCCTTCCACCCACTTGATCACTATCTCAGTTTTCTCATCTATTTGTGGATGATAGCTAGTTTTGGGAGTTAACTTAGTATCCACTAGCCTAAACATCGCCTGCCAAAAGATGCTCATAAATATGTTAACCCTGTCACTCACAATCGTTTTCGGTACCCCATGCACCTGAAAACTTCCCTAAAAAATAGATCTACCACTTAGGATGCGTTGAAGTCCATGGAGATGGAGAAAAATTGAGAAAATTTAGTCAAGCAATCAAGTACCACGAATATGCAATCCTTCTCCTGTTCCTTGGGGAGACTTGTAATGAAATCCATAGATACACTCTCCCACTTATGATCTGGAATGGATATGGGTTGTAATAGACCTATTGGGTGAGTGTGCTCATCTTTGCTCTGTTGGAAAGTGGCATGCTTCTTGATGTGGCGCATGACATCTTCCTTGAGGCCCTTCCAAGAAAACCTTTCCATTATCTACCTATAAGATTTAAGAAATCCCTGATTCCCTACTAATGATGAGTCATAAAATGCTTGAAGCACCTTTTTTTTGAATAATGACTCTGGAAATATATATATCCTCCCCTTGTAATAAATCATGTCATCAATAATCCTGTACATGTCATCCTGTAGTTTTCCATCCATCAATTCACATGAAAAATTGTTTTTAGAGTATTCCACCAATAGATGAGACTTCCAATCAACTGATATCTCTGACATGGAGTATGTTGAGGATCTTCTAGATAAGGCATCTACTACAACATTGTTCTTTCCCTCGACATAAACTATGTCAAAGTTATATGCCCAAACCTTGCTCACCCACTTTTGTTGTCCTTAATTAAGGTCCTTCTACTCAAGAAAGTACTTGAGGCTATTTTGGTCTATTCTAACCATAAATTTTGCTCAAACTAGATATTGCTTGAATTTGGCCAAGCAATGCATTATGACTAGCATTTCTTTATCATAAATGGTATACAATAACTCATGCCACCTCGATTTGCGACTCTCATAGGAAATGGTATGTCTGTTTTGCATGAAAATATCTCCCACACCCTCTCTTGATGCGTCACACTCCAAGATGAAATGATGAGAAAAAACAGACAAGGATAATATAGAACAAGTGCTCATTATTGAGGAAAAATATATGAAATTATCTTACTCAAGCATTTTCAGATCTTGCTTGGATAAGGAAAGATAGTCGAGAATTTTACCCTATGTTTATAGCCTCAAAAAGTGTTTCCCAATCCACAAGCATTAATTACAAGGGCTTAGGTTGATTTTTTGAATAAAAAATTGTTTCAAAATATAACATTTCTATACAATTTTCTGAACATATCAGATTGCAAAAGTAAATGTGGAGATCAAAAGAAAAAATACCAAGTCACATATTAACACAGATGAGACAGAATATAAATCACTTTATTTCATTCCAAGAAATCAAAAGATTCGTTCTCTTTACAAAATTCCTATGGGGTTCATGGTCCAAGGTCAATCTTAGATATCCCCGATGAAACCCATACAAAAGGACTTTGAAAAGAAGTAGAAATTGAACTTTAAAATATGGATCAACTTACCACACACTGTTGCCCACTTGACTCTGCACAATATCCTTTATCAGTCATGAAATTTAATTCATAAACAGACAAGTCTACACAAATTATCAAAGATAGATCAACGCGTCTGAAACAAGCTTCTGAATTATATGATTCAACTTTGAACGCTGTTGTCTACAATAGGACCTTTATGTCATCAAAGTGAATTAGTCTTTTAATGAATTGAAGAATGAATGAAAACTGAACTATCTCAATAAAAATGAAGAGAAAACGTTAGTATGCTTTCTCCTTCTATTCTCCACTTCTTCTTCCTTCTCATTTGTTATTTATGCACTCCAAATTGGTTGAACTAGTTCAACTACCTCTTTTAGTCAAGTTAACTAAAACTCAACCAACTTTTAGTTTAGGGGAAGAATTAATAATAATAATAATAATAATAAAGGGTCTTTTATTAAATAATAACTAGTGGGTGGGACCCCTTGTGACTCCCTTTAATTTCTTAACAAAAATAAACATAATAGACAATCAATCAAACACATCCCTCCTTGTGGCTCCCATAATTATTTCCACAATTTTAAATTTAAATATCAGTGATATTTCAAATTATATTAAAACATGTAAATATCCACAATATCCAAAAATAGTTTGTTGTCCAAAAATTTCAATAATAAAACATAATAAAAAATTGTATTTCCCACTTGGAGAGGCAATTTTTCCTTTGTTGCTTCTATCCCCTTTTGACTTTCCCGAATTAGCCTTAGGTTGTGTAGAACCTTGAGGGTTGATCTCACTAATGACATGGGAACAATCATCTCTCAAGTTCATACGAGATGATACAGACTTGGATGAATCACTTGAAGGAGAGGAGAGGCAGCACCAACTTTTCCTTTATCATGCATATGGTGGGCTTTGATTTTGAGTCTTTTTCTTGTGTGGGAGAACTGTACAGGTGAGTGTGCAGGGGAAATTTGAACATTTGGGTTAACAGGTGGAGGAGGAGTGGGTAAAGACAAATTTGGCCAACCACGATGGTGGGAGACTGCTGCGTGAACAATCTCATGCCATTCATCATTCTCGGGAACTTCAGGTTGCAAAGAAACATGAGGGGGCACAGGGATACTAGAGACATGTTGGGGATAGAAGGGAGGCCTCTCTGGCCTAGGCTGGACTATCCCTTGTCAAATCCAATTGAAAAATTCATCTTGAAAGAGTCGGTTTAACTCTTAACGATCGACATCAAAATGTATTGAGAATCTGGGCCTTCTAGGCCCTCTGTTCCAGTTTCCTCTGCCCCTATTATTCTAGCCATGACTTCATTTGCTGAAGATGCTCATCCTGTATGCAGAAATTATTAGCATCTAGCCTCTTAAATAGACCATACATGCAGTTCTCTTAATATGAAACAAAGTTTGGCCCAATAATCACATCAAACCCATGCAATCCAATCCATAAAATTTATTTAATAATTGTCAAATGAGCAGCGGGTGCAACATGGTTCAGGGATATCTGAGGGGCTTGTATTGAGCGAAAAAGTGATATCATGACTGGGAGAAAGAACATGATTACTGCTCATCAATTCATTAAAAAATTGTCTCTGCAACAAAACCAAAACATATCGGCTGCCATAAATCTCTGTGTTATTTTTTATCGCTTTCATAAAGAGTTTTAATTTAATTTTAGTGAAGAGGGTGTGCAAAATGAATTTCGTATCGTGAGGGGATTTATAATGAGTGAAAAGGTGAGAAAATGGGAGGGAATTAGATGGATACTTGTTATAACCCTAAATTGCACCATACATGCATACCTGGCATCGGGCCATCTTACTTGCTATTTTTTCCAAGCCATCACTGAGCAACTCTTCTTAAAAACACTATTTTTGAAGATGTACACGCCCGTCACCACTACTGCCCACGTATGTACACTAGATGCACCATTATTTCCATCATATGTATGCTAGCTACACCATTACATCCCATGTATGCCCACAAAAGTTGCAAAAATTAAAAAGTTGCAAGGAATTAGTTGAGATTACGGGCTATTGGGTAGTTTTCCAACTGTTCCACTGCCTATAGCCCGTCACCCAACCAAATAACCATCCTTTTATCATATAAAATGAGGTGTTGGGGTCTCATTCCAATGATAAGCATAAGAACAATGAAACTCTTCCCGTTTCACATCCCCTCCTTGACCCATATAATTGCAGCTACCTTGTGTGTTTTGCATCAGAGTTCCCATTCTTTCCCTTTTTCCTCAATCTTAAGCCTATGCCATTTCCCTAGAAGAAGTGTGAGAGGATAAATATATGTGGAATCTTAGTTGGAGCTTGGTGAAGAGGAGCCCGGACTAGGTTTGAGGAGCAGTCGCCGATCTCATTATACGTAAACTTTGTGATTCTAACAAAAGAAGTATTTTTTCTATCCCACCATATGATATGTTCAATCTTTATGTTTGATTCATGTTTTAGACTGAAATAAAACCCACTAATTCATATATGAGATGCATGTTTGTAGTTCTTTGTTTGTGTTTTTGTGAATGTAGGTCAGCCTTGGGAGGAGACTTGTAGTCGAGGAGCAATCAAATGCGAAAGGATCGACACCGGACACAGAGTTTAAGGTAGAGTTACCAGATTTTTTCATCTTGTATTTCTTGTGAATGTGGGGTATAGTCGGGGTATTATAAAGAGTAGGAGACTTTTAGATGGTTAGATCTTCCTACATATTGAACCCTAGTGTATTCCATAGGGGGGTTTTCCCGCTATAGCAATACTGTTCATAAAATAAATTAATTCAATCAATTATCATAACTCTGTTTCGAATTTAATCCAAAGGGAATCCACTTCAATACCAAATATTCATTGTTTCTCAATTTCATCAAAATGCTTGTTGTCTCAATAACAATTTAATTTCCCAAAAATCCTCAATTTATAACAGTCTATGTATTGCAAACATTTTCTTTTCAATAGTAATACATGCTCAAATGTTGATATCTTTCCTTTTAAAAAAAAATGAAACATGCACATCAACCATATATCGATAATAATAGTCAACCCCAAAACATAACCCCGAGTTTGATCTCTGTGTGCATCGATATATTTAGAATTCTTTTAAAAAAAATTGATAGTTTGCATGATAATTTCCATACAACGTATGAAGAGAACAAAATTAAATGATACACATGGATCTCTATTATCTATGCCAAAACATTCATCTTTGGTAATGAAACAATAATACACCCAAGATAAGCAATCAACACTCATTGTCCTCTAATCAACAATCAGTCCTGATTTAAATATACACAGGTGCCTTTTAAGATCATGGTCTGACTTTCTTTTAAAGTGGACGAGCCACAAAACTATATCATGTATGAAGAGAACATAGTGATATTGACACACAAGCACCTCTTTTGAACTTGATAGAATCATGATCTGGATTGGAGAAGATCATACACGTGTCTTCTTATCTTTAAATGAAATCAATATCATGCTGGATTAAACACAATAATCGAGACCATGAACAAATAGAGGGACAACTCTCGACTGTATGTAACCCCATATTTTCTTTCTTCTTTGTTCAAAACAATTTATCATAGAAAGAACCCACAGAGATTCGACCAAGAGGATGGGTTTATAACTGAGGGATCCTATGTCTTTAAACTTCACTATCATTAAACTGATCACCCAAAACTTGACAAACCCCTGAAGGTGCCCGGGGAGGGTAGAGGCAAGTCCAAGTCCAAGTCGGGCTCTTTTAAAAAAAAAAAATGCAAAAAGGAAACACAAGCCTTCTTGTCTTAAAAAAAAAAAACCAAGGAGATAGTGGTATTCATATCCTCATATCCTCATATCCATTTACCATCGATTAACAACCATAGAACACAACGCAATCTTGAAAACTGAGAGCCATGTTGTTCTTTAAAAAATAAAAAATAAAAAAAATACAGTTGTTTGTCTTATAACTCCAAGCCTTTAATAGAATCATAAGTGAATTCCCGAGTGAAAATTTGGCAATTCGAGTTAAACAACCCTGTTGCACATAGGTGCCTCTAACACTTTGCGGAAAGGAATGAGGGTTAACTTAAACAATGGAGGGTACCCAAAACACAGAGAAATAATGTCTCTTTCCAACACCTGGGAAGTTGATAACCTATGACAACAATTGATAGTGAGGACACACAACACTCTTTGTAAAAAAAAGCCAAGATGTAACTCGTATCAATTCAATACATACACAGGCTTGCATTAACATTCAGGGCCAACCAAGACTAGACTTTTGGAAAGCTTTCAGCGAAAATATAGGAAGGAACGGGCCATCAAAAACAAATTGGGGTTTAGACAAAATAAACACACCAACTGTCGACAATTTCTCTGCAACTGGATAAATATTACGATAATGACAAAGAAGGAAAATGAGTTGACAACCACTAAATACAATCTAGTGGTTAAAACCTTCAACCATAAAACTCAAAGCCTGTTGCATTACTATCACCATTATTCCACAAAGAACCATCATAAAAAACCAAACTAACCGAGCAAATAAGCAATGCACAAACTTTATAATCAATAATACCCATTACTCTTCTTATAATTACCAACATTTCACAATCACCACAGACAAGCCATAACACCATTTTTACACAGAGTCAAAAACTCAAGAAAACACATAATCCATGCATTTCTAAGCCACCATTTGATTAATAGTATAGAGATTCCATCATGGATGGAAAGTTCAGAGCCATACATGTGAGTAAATCACTTCAATGAAAAACTAGTCGAGTTTTCCCATTCCAATCCTGAAAATGCAGAGCCTTCACAACCAACAGAGAAACAATGTAACAATGCTAGGGTGACGGGTGCAAGGAAGGTTTGGAGTGATGTGCAGTAAATGCATGTCACTTCCTCACCTGGCCCCATTCAATTCCATGTATGAGCCAACCTGCTAACATAACATTCACCAATAACATAAAACCATATAACCAATGCATAATTCAATGCCATATTCATCGTAAGATCTGATACCATATCCATTGCATAGTGCGCCACCTGAGATATCTCATATATATATGTTAACCACTTTCCATAATTCCAACGATAATCACATATCAACATTATTATATTTATCTTCCATTTAACTCTTTAATAAAATTGCATAGTCCTTTAACCAAACACATAGTATAATAGCTAGGACCAACATGTGTACCCATTTATACTTTCATTCGAAGTTTACATGTAGTTTTTTATCATGGCCTTAGGATTAATATGTAGTTCCTTTCTTTTGTTTTTGAGCTATCTCCCATTTATTATCCTTTGAATAATCATATATGGATAAGTAACCAATATATGAATTAGTAATCAAGGTTATAACATAGCACCTGTAAAAAATATGATTCTCATACCCATGGAACTATTTTGTATCGCAAGTAAATACCAATAGCATGTAGCAATAATGCATCAATCAACCATTTATAACATCAATGGAACCAAGACTGCATCATCAACTGTATAGGAATGTGTAGGAAATATCATAACAGTAGAAACATAAAAATGTAATATGTCTATCCTTGCGCCTCTAGTCTACAAGGGGGTCCCACCTACTAGTATTATATTATTATCATAATTAAATAATAGCGCTTTTAGCAATCGTTTACAGGAAGAATTCATCGTTGTGATTTGAATCATCAATAAAATGGCGACTCCATAGGGAAATCTATTTCCAACATATTAAGAACTTAGAATATCTAGTTTTGTAGACCAATAACATCAGATCAAGAAGATATACATCAAAATGATTATGCAATAGAGGGAAGTGAGTGGATTTAAGGGAAAAATGATCGGGAATTTGGGAATAACTCACGAACAGTGTTAAGTATGGGGGGTTTTATCCCTATAAGCATAATCATTAAATTAATCATAGTAAAGTGTTCTTGACTTCTAGGAGAAAAAATTTCTGATATGTTCTTTTGAATCTTGAAATGGATGGAAGAAAAGGAAAGCAAGAGAGGGATAAAACCAACTATCTTATAAAACAACAGTTGAAGCAAATAACAATTTCAATGATGCTTTCAAGGGGAACATCATGACAGCTGTGTAACTTGATTGTTATCAACTAATAATACTTTGCAGAATAGCGTCGCTATGGAAAAACTAATCCAACATTTTATTTTGACAAGAAATGAAGTCAAATAAAACAAGATGGCAAGGAAAGACATAACATAAATGAAACAACAAGATTGAAATAAGTAGAAATGAGATAACAAAATGTAAAATCGAAGCGAATAAAATAAAATATAATACAAAACACATTCCATATAGCGTTAAAACTTTTAAGTTGGTTCCATGTAGTGTTTTAAGTGGGAACCGTTAGTGCTATAGGAAAACAATCACTCTTGTAAGTGCTTTAGGATGTAAGAATTTGCACCCAGGACAAAAGCGATCTTAAAAGGACCCAACCATAATTTTTGGAAATTTGAATTCCTTCCTCTACCAACATGAGTTGAATCCCAAATCAATACCTTCTCATTGACTTTAAATTTGACAGCCTTGACACTTTTGTTGAAATATATTTTAACAGTCTGTTGTCTTCTCTTTATATTATCCAAGGAAAACGTCCTTTGCTCCTCTAAAGCCAAAAGTGTATTCATTCTTTGAGAAACACCATAAGAATTTAATTCTTGAACTTGTAGCATTAACCTTAGAGAGGAAAGTTCTAGCTCGGTAGGCATAATGGCTTCTTGACCATAAACAAGCTAGAAATGAGTGCAACCAGTGCTCACCTTGGTGGTAGTGCGATCTACCCAAAGGGAAAAAGTGAGGAGAGTGTGCCATTGATGAGGATTATCTTTAATGAGCCTCTTGATAATTCTAACCAGATTCTTGTTGGTAGACTTGGCCTGCCCATTACCTTGGGGATAATAAGTTGATGAAGTAAAATGCTTAACCCGCAATTTAGCTAAAAACTGGGTCAACTTAGAAGAAATAAAGGTGGGACCATTGTCTATAATAATTTCTAATAGAAGTGAAAATATGGAAAAAATATTAGTTTCAATAAAATAAATTACCTGCTCTTTCCACAAATGCTTAAGTGGGACAACTTCAGTCCATTTCGTAAAATAGAATGTAGTTGTCAAGAAAAAAACTTGCCTTGTCAAAGATGGAGGATTAATAGGACCAATAAAGGCCAAACCCCATTTTGAAAAAGGAAATTCAGGGAGGACATGTTGTAAAGGAATAACAAAAACACATTCTTTCCCAGCAAGTTTCTGGCACTTGTCACAAGATCTTGAAAGAATCACAAAAGATTGAAGGCCAATAGTACCCTTTCCTGGTAATCTTAAAAGTAGTGTTTTTAGCAGAAAAGTGACCTCCTACATGAATAACAGAATTTGAAGAACCTTGAGTCTCTTGCAACAATTTATGTTCTTCCTCATTGTTCACACAATGAAGTAACATATTGTCGACATATATTCTTAACAAGAAGTCTCCTATAATGACGTATCTAGCAGATTCGAGGCAGAGCCTTCTTCTTTGATGAGTGTCTAATTTATCTGGACATCTTTGATTTTGCAAGTAATATACAATATATTTATACCAAGTATGTTCAAAAACAGGAAGGATTTGATTGTCAATGTAAAACAATGTTGATAGAGAGCTATCTTGTTAATCTATTTCTTCACTCATTTCAACATGCTGAGCTAAGTGAAGGGCTAAGTTACATCCCTTGATAGTTTTAGAAGTCATGATGGTTAGATCATGCTCCTAAATCTTGGCAACCCAATGTGCAAGCTTTTTTGAAAGATAAGTTCGTGAGCGTAAAAACTTGACAGCAGGTAAAGGGACTTTTACCAGCGTATGCTTACTTAAGATGAAATGGAAAAAAAATTCAACAACTTTAACAAGAGTGAAAAAATGTTTTTCAATAAAAGAATATTTAAACTCATCATCTGAAACAATTTGACTCAAGTAAGCCACTGGTTTTTCATTACATTGGTCATCACATTAAAGGAGGATAGCAAAGACTGCTTCCTCTGTGGCATTAGTATATATCATAAATTCTTTCTCAAATCCATCTTTGCCAAAACTGGTGCAGAGATGATTGCTTTCTTGAATCCTACGAAAGAATTTTTGATATCATCTATCCAAGAAAATGAACGATCTTTCTTAAGGAGATTTTGAATTGGCTTGACCATTACAACAAAATCAGGAACAAACCTATGGACGAAGTTAATAACACCCATAAAGGCTTGAACCTCCTTCTTGGAAGAAGGAGCGAGAAGATTTAGGATAGCAACAATCCTTTTGGGATCAATGCTTATTCTTGAATCTTAGACAATGTGTCCAAGGATCTTTCCCTTGGTAATTCCAAAAATAGCCTTAGAAGGATTTAAATAAATGACAAATTTCTTGCATCGCATGAGAATCTTTCTAAGATGACCGAAATGATCTAATTGGTTTTTAGAATACACAGTTAAGTCATCAAGACAAATTTGAATAATTTTACCGATAAAGTCGTCAAAATCTATTTGCATAGCTCTTTGAAAAGTGGCACCTGCATTAGATAAGCCAAATGGCATATGTTCATAAGAGAAATTGCCCCAACGAGTAATAAAAGTGGTTTTAAATTTATTTTCCCTTTTCACCTTGATTTGATTGTAGCTAGAAAAATCGTCAAGTAAGGACATCATCTATGACCCTGCAACTTGTTGAAAAATCATTTCCATATTAGGGAGAGGAAAATTATCCTTAACATTGGCCCTGTTCAATGTGCAAAATTCAATGCATAATCTGATCTGACTTGTTGCTTTCCAAACAGGAACCAAATTAGAAATGCACTAATAATACTTAACAGGGAAGATTATCCCAACCTTCAAGAGTTTTTCCCACTCCTTTCAAATAGTTGCTTCCAGTGTAGGGTTAATAGGTTTTTTTTTTCCCTAACTAGTTTTATGCCTTCCTTGATAGGAATGGCATGTTGTATAATAGTAGGATCAAAACCACGAAAATCCTCATAAGACCAAGAAAAAACATCTTGAAATTCACCAAACAACTTACTGAACTTCAATTTTTCTTCATCATAACATTGGGCACCTATTTTAACATTCTTTGGAGACTCAGGTGTTCCAATGTTCAAGGAAATGGTTTCACCCACTTTCCTTTTCGACTCCTCTTCTTTATGTTTTTATTTATTTCCTACATCATTCAATGAACTTTCTAGAGGAGTCAATCCCTTAGGAATTTTGTTATATTCCATTGATATAATTTCCTTAGGATTATAAGGTTCATTTTGGATGAAAGCACATATTCTCTAATCTCTAGGGAAGACCTTCCATGAATCTATATTGTCAGGGATATGCAGACGATACAAATATTGAAAGGTGCAATCAGGTCTTTGTGGAAGAAGTGTCCAAGTAGGAGAGGTTGCAAAAAAAAATAACCTTATAGCCATTGAATTCAATTCCCTTTTAACATGAATGATGTTGAAATATATAAAGTTTGAAATAAGTGCCAAAACAGTTTGGGTGTAACATTTCATTAACTTATTGTTGGGAGAATATGTATTACATACAAGGTTTACAACAAGTTTGGAATCCCCAAAAACTGTAAGGTGACCACAACCTAGATTATAGGCATTTTCAATGCCTAACAATAACACTTCAAATTCAATGACATTGTTTGTGCAAGAAAACTCTAACCTATAGGAAAAGCTATGAATTTAGAGAGTAAACGATAATACCAACTATGTTTCCTTCATTGGAGCATGAACCATCAAAGTGCATATGCCACATCCCATCCTCTATGTTGACTTGTTCCAAGGGATTATTGTTCTCATCAGCAAAGATGGAGTACACTCCTAGGTCCTCCTCGATATAATTAACATTAGGCTGTGGGATGCTTTCTATGTAAGGTGAAATTCTCCCCTCCCTTAAGACTATGATGTTTTTACCATTCCTAGGAATGGATAAGTGTGTCTCGTTGAGTGAGAGGTATCCACCTGTCAAAGCTTGTCAATCACTTCCTAATATGATCGAGTAATTACTCACTAGCATATCAAATACCTAAATATTGAGGGTTGTCCTTATTTTAGGATGCGCACACAAAACCAAGGTCATGTCCTTGATTTCACCTATGCTTGTTTGTTGTAAACTATTATAAGAGATCATGCTTCTGGTGTTTTCAGTAGTACAAAACAAGCCTAGCTCTTCCATAATAATCTTTGACATTACACTTGGGCCCAAACTGCTATCAATGAGACAACAATGGGAAATCTTGTCCATAATCTTTACAGAAATATAAAACATAGGGTTTTTTATAGGGTTCCTAAAGTTATGTAAACCTACTTTATTTATAGTTGAATCCTCTTCATCTACCTCTTCAGAGAGGTTGGCTACAATGGAAGCTTTTCCTTCCATAAATTTTTTTAGATGCTTTTGTTGCTGAGGGACAGAAACCATGTCGAGGAGGGTAGCATCTTCTTTTATATTAGCCAATTGATTGAGAATGTTTTATTTGGAAGAGGGAAGAGGGGAGGTAGTTCCTTGACTGTCAGGAGTTTTAGAAACCTGAACAATAGCAATTGGTGAAGATGAGCTTAGGCTTGAAGAAGTGCGAGGATGATCATATTTATCTTTTGGAGCATATGATTTATTCCTAGAATTTATGATCCTAACATCCTCTAGATCTATAAATTCTAGGACAACAATAATAGTTTCATGTATTTTACTAAATATTTTATCTATGACACTCTTCTTTACTTCACATGTACTTTCCTCATGGTGTTCCTCGCAAAATTTGCACCAACTACGAGGCATGATAGCTTTACATTGAAAGTTATTTTCGTTAAGATTATTTAAAGGCGGTGAAGAAGCAGATGAGGCCCCAGGGGTTAGAGAGGGGAAATTTTCTTTACACTCATACGCTATCATTCAATTATTCATTCCTTGTACAAGTTGTAAGAGGGAAGACATATTTGTTTGTTTAATTAATTCTCCCTTAGGAACACATGTTCTTTCGAGCTATTCTTCATACTCTAAACAAGTATGTAGAGTAGAACCAAGGTTATCAATGGCCTTTTCCTCAAGCCTATGATAGTAGGGGGAAGGCAAAGAATTATAGTAATGCATGAAAGTGGCTTGGTTATGAGGGCGAATGAGTTCAAGGATTTGGTTGTATAATTTGGTGAAACACAAGTTGAAAGACTTGATAGTTTCACCATCTTTATAAGCGATGTTATTGTACTCCCGTAATTGCTCAGCTGGGATTTTGGATTTCCCATAGGTATAATTGAACCAATAGACTACCTCCTCCCATGTATAAATAATCTTAGGAGGAAGGTCAAATAAATCGGTTGCAACCTTCCTTTCAAGGGAATTAACAAATAATCGCATACACGCGTCATTGTCTTTGGCTCCTATGTTCTGACAGGCATTAGAAAATTCCACCAAGTGTTCATTCGTAGTGACTGTGTTATTCTATGAAAACCTAGGGAGATGCTCTTTGAATTTAGGAAGTGAATGAGTAGCAGGTGCTAGGTTGAGAGGGGAGGAAACATGCCACTAAGTAGTTTTAGCATCTTCTTCAAATTGAAAAAGCCCATACTTTTTTATGACTTTAGCGGGGTTTTTGGTAGATTGGATAGGTACTTGATGACTATACAAGCTGCCAATGACTAACGAGGTTGAAGGTTTGGATTGAGAGTCACATCCAGTGCCACCACTAGATGTCATCTTGCGAATGATAGGTAAGGGAGTGAAAGAAAAATTGGCTGAATAAGAAAAAGTTATCCTTAAAGTACATTGTTGGACTGACAAAACAATACTTATTCTTCTTACTTTAGCAATAGGAATAATATCAGGTGATAAACCTCTTCTTCTCCTAGATATACAAGGGTTTAAAGACATGAAAAGAAGATCAGAATTGTAGGAAAAAGAAAGATAAAGATGATTCCTAGGCTATCTTTTCCTAGCTTCTCAACATTCCTGGACAGTTATGTCTTGTTCAATTGCTTCCCATGATTGTTCAATCTCAACCCGAGTATTAGTAGTCTCTAATATGGTATTGAACAAGGTTAAAGCAATGTTGGTCTGATCTTTAATATCAGGTTCAATATTGGGTTACCTTGCAATAGGTACAGTCATGAAGAAATGAAATAGTCAAAGAAAAGATATCAAAAATATAAATATATTCAATGAAAATCAAGATTATATTCAACCAGAGAGATACTGAATATCTCCCTAGTATGGTTGCCTATTAAATGTTGAGGAAAAGATATGAAATTATCTTACTATAACATTTTCGGATCTTGCTTGTCTAAGGAAAGATAGTCGGGAATGTTACCCTATGTTTATAGCCTCAAAAAGTGTTTCCCAATCCACGAGTATTAATTACAAGGGCTTAGGATGATTTTTTGAATAAAATATTGTTGCAAAATGTAACATTTTTATTCAATTTTCTGAACATATCATATTGCAAAAGTAAATGTGGAGATCAAAAGAAAAAATACCAAGTCAGATATTAACAGAGATGAGACAGAATAGAAATCTCTTTATTTCATTCCAAGAAATCAAAAGAATCGTTCTCTTTACAAAATCCCTGTGGGGGGCATGGACGAAGGTCAAACTTAGATATCCCTCATGAAACCCATACAAAAGGACTCTGACAAGAAGTCAAAAATAAACTTTAAAATATGGATCAACTTGCCATAGACTGCTGCCCACTTGACTCTGCACTATATCCTTTACCAGTCATGAAATTTAATTCATAAATAGACAAGTCTACAAAGACTATCAAAGATAAATCAACACCTCTGAAAACAAGCATGTAAATGATATGATTCAACTTTGAACCTTGTTGTCTACAATAGGACCTTTCTTTCGTGAAAGAGACTTAGGCTTTTAATGAATTGAAGAATGAATGAAAACTAAACTATCTCAATAAAAATCAAGAGAAAACCTTAGTATGGTTTCTCCTTCTATTCCCCACTTGTTCTTCCTTCTCATTTGGATTTTATGCGTTCCAAATTGGATGAAGTAGTTCAAATACCTCTTTTAGTCAAGTTAACTAAAACTCAACTAACATTTAGTTTAGGGGAAGAATTAATAATAATAATAATAAAGGGTCTTTTATTAAATAATAACTAGTAGGTGGGACCCCTTGAGACTCCATTTAATTTCTTAACAGAAATAAACATAATAGACAATCAATCAAACACATCCATTCTTGTGGCTCCCATAATCATTTCCACAATTTGAAATTTAAATATCAGTGATATTTCAAATTATATCAAAACATGTCAATATCCGCAATATCCAAAAATAGTTTGTTGTCCAAAAATTTCAGCAGTCCACTGTCCTTAATAAATCAATAATAAAACATAATCAAAAACCATATTTTCCACTTTGAGAGACAATTTTTCCTTTGTTGTTGCTATCCCCTCTTGACTTTCCTGAATTAGCCTTAGGCTGTGTCGAACCTTGAGGATTGATCTCACTGATGACATGGGAACAATCATCTCTCAAGTGCATACGAGATGATACCAACTTGACTGAGTCACTTGAAGGAGAGGAGAGCTAGAAACAACTTTTCCTTTATCATGCATATGGAGGACTTCATTTTTCAGTATTTTGCTTGCATGGGAGGACTATATAGGTGAGTGTATAGGAGAAATATCATCATTTGGGTTAACAAGTGGAGGAGGAGGGGGTAAAGACAAAATTGGCTAGCCACGATGGTGGGAGACTGTTGGGTGAACAATCTCCTGCTAGTCATCATTCTCGGGAACTTCAGTTTGCAAAAAAACATGAGGGGGCACAGGGATACCAGGGATATGATGGGGTTGGAAGGGAGGCCTCTCTATCCTAGGATGGACTATCCATTTTCCAATCCAATTGAATAATCCATCTTGAAAGAGCTGGTTCTCACTCTTGAGGATCGACATCAAAATGTATTGAGAATTTGGGACTTCTAGGCCCTCTGTTCCAATTTCCCTTGCTCGCATTATTTTGGCCATGACTTCCTCTGCTGAAGAAGCTCATCCTGTATGCACCAATTATTAGCAACTAGCCTCTTAAACAGACCATACATGACATTCTCTTAATATGAAACAAAGTTTGGCTCAACAATCACATGAGACCCATGCAATCCAATCCATAAAATTTATTTAATAATTTTCAAATGAGCAGGGGGTGCAATAGGGTTCAAGGATATATGAGGGGATTGTATTGAGCGTAAAAGTGATATAATGACTAGGAGTAAGAATACGATTACTGCTCGACAATTCATTAAAAATTTGTTTGTGCAACAAAACAAAAACATATCGGTTGTCATCTATCTCTGTGTTATTTTTTATCGCTGTCATACAGAGTTTTAATTTAATTTTAGTGAAGAGGGAGTGAAAAATGAATTTGGCATCGTGAGGGGATTTATGACGAACGAAAAGGTGAGAAAATGAGAGGGAATTAGATAGATATTGTTCATAAAATAAATTAATTCAATCAATTATCATAACTCTGTTTCGAATTTAATCCAAATGGTATCCACTTCAATACCAAATATTCATTGTTTCTCAATTGCATCAAACTGCTTTCTCTCTCAATAACAATTTAATTTCCCAAAAATCCTCAATTTATAACAGTTTGTGTATTGCAAACATTTCCAATTCAATAGTACTACATGCTCAAATACTAATCTCTTTCCTTTTTAAAACAAAAAAAAACATGCACATCAATCATAGATCGACAACAATAGTCAACCCCAAAACATAACCATGAGTTTGATCTCTGTGTGCATCGATATATACAGACTTATTTTTAAAACAATTGATAGTCTGCATGATAATTTCCATACGACATATGAAGAGAACAAAATTAAATGATACACAAGGATCTTTGTTATCTATGCCAGAACACTCATATTTGGTAATGAAACAATAATACACCCAATATAAACGATCAACAATCATTGTCCTCTAATCAACAATTGGGCCCAATTTAAATATACAAAGGGAACGAGCCACATAACTATATGATGTATGAAGAGAAAATAATGGTATTGAGACAGAGACACCTCTTTTAAATTAGATCTAATCATGATCAAGCTTGGAGAAACTCATACATGTGTCTTCCTATATTTAAATGCAATCACGATCATGTTGGATTAAACATAGTAATCGAGACCATGAATGAATAGAGGGATAGCTCTTGGCTGTATGTAACCACATATTTTTTTTCTTCTTCTTTCAAAAAAATTTATCACAGAAAGAACCCATAGAGATTCGACCAAGAGGATGGGTTTATAACCGAGGGAGAATGTGTCTTTAAACTTCCACAATAATTAGAATGATCACTCAAAACTTGAAAAACTCCAAAAGGTTCTCGAGGAGGGTAGAGGCAAGTCAGAGTCCAAGTCAGGCTCTTTTTAAAAAAAATAAATGCAAAAAGGCAACGAAAGATTGCTTGTCTTTAAAAAAAAAAGAAAAATGAATAGATAGTGGTCTTCATATCCTCATATCCATTTACCATCGATTAAAAACCACATAACACAATGTAATCTTGAAAACAGAGAGCCATGATCTTTTTTTTTTTTTTTAAACTACAGTCCTTTGTCTTATAACTCCAAGCCTTTGAAAAAATCATAAGTGAATGCCTGAGTGAAAATAAAGCAATTCGAGTGAAACAAACCTATTGCACATAGGTGCCTCTAACACTTTGCAGAGAGGAATGAGGGTTAACTTAAGCAGTGGAGGGTACTCAAAACACAGAGAGATAATATATATTTCCAACAACTAGGAGGTTGATAACCTATGACAACAATTGATAGTGAGAACACACAACACTCTTTGTGAAAAAAAGCTAGGACGTAACTCGTATCAATACAATACATACACATGCATGCATTAACATTCGGGGCCAACCAAGACTAGAATTTTGGAAATCTTTTGGCGAAAAGACAGGAATTAACAAGCCATCAACAACAGCTCGGGGTTTAGACAAAAGAAACACACCAATTTTTGACAGTTTCTCTGCAACTGGATAAGGATTATGAAAATGACAGAGAGGGAAAATGAGTTGACAACCACTGAAATACAATCTTGTGGTTAAAACCCTCAAGCATAAAACTTAGAGCATGTTGCATTACTATCACCATTATTCCACAGAGAACCATCATAAAAAACCAAACTGACTGAGCAAATAACCAATGCACAAAATTATAATCAATAATACCCACTACTCTGCTTACAATTACCAACATTTCACAGTCACCATAAAGAAGCCATAACACCATTTTTACACATAGTCGAACACTCAAGAAAACAAAGAATCCATGCATTCCTAAGCCACCATTTGATTCTTAGTATAGAGAGTCCATCATGGATGGAAAGTTTAGAGCCATACCTGTGAGTAAATCGCTTCAATGACAAACTTGTCGAGTTTTCCCCTTCCAATCCTGAAAATGAAGAGCCTTCACAACCAACAGAGAAACAATGCAACCATGCTAGGGTGACGGGATCAAGGGAGGTTTGGAGTGACGTGTAGTAAATGCAAGCCGCTTCCTCGCTTGGCCCCATTCAATTCCATGTACGAGCCAGTCCGCTAAAATAACATTCACCACTAACATCAAATGATATAACCAATGCATAATTCAATGCCATATCCATTGTAAGATCTGATACCATATCCATTGCATATTGCGCCACCTAAGATATCTCATATCTATACGTTAACCACTTTCCATAACTCCAACGATAATCACATATGAACGTTAGTATATGTGTGTTCCATTTAAATCTTTAATAAAATTGCATAGTCCTTTAACCAAACACATAGTATAATAGCTAGGACCAACACTTGTACCCATTTATACTTTCATTCGAAGTTTACATGTAGTTTTTTATCATGGCCTTAGGATTAATACATAGTTCCTTTCTTTTTGTTTTGAGCTAGCTACCATTTATTAGCCTTTGCATAATCATATATGGATAAGTAACCAATATATGAATTAGTAATCAAGGTTGTAACATAGCACCTATAAACAATATGATTCTCATAAAGATGGAACTGTTCAGTATCACAAGTAAATATCAATAGCATGTAGAAATAATGCCTCAATCAGCCATTTATAACATCAATGGAACCAAGACTGCATCATCAATTGTATAGGACTATGTAGGAAACATCATAACAACAACAAGATATAAAGGTAATATGTCTATCCTTGTGCCTCTAGTCTACAAGGGAGTCCCACCTACTAGTATTATATTATTATCATAATTAAATAATAGCGCTTTTAATAGTCCTTTGCGAGGAGAATTCATTGTTGCGATTTTAATCGTCAACACTCATCACTTTATTCATTGTGTCAAATGTTTATTGTGCCTCAATACTCCACTTAAATTCCCCTTTCCTAGTCAAATCAGTTAGGGGTGTCCAAAGTTGGGAGAATCCCTTCACAAACATCATATAATAGCTACAAATGCCAATACATCCCTTGACTTTTGTGAGTGTTTTGGGTGGGGGAAAATCAATGATGACCTAGATATTCTCTTGGTGAACATGTACCCCTTTCACTCCAATAATGTGTCCCAAGTAAAGAACCTTTGTCATCCTAATTTCGTATTTTGATTCCTTGGCATATAGAGATTGTTTCTTCATGATGCTCAAGATCTCATCCACATGTTTGAGGTGATCCTCCCATGTTTTGTTGTAAATTAGAAAGTCATAAAAAAATACAAGTAGATACTTCCTCAACTTTTTGTTAAACACATCGTTCATACATGACTAAAAAGTGGCTGGTGCATTGGTCAATCCAAAAGGCATGACAAGGAACTCATAATTCCCATAGTGATAGCTGAAGGTTGTCTTATGAATGTCTTTCTCCCTCATTCAAATTTGATGGTATACAGAGAGAAAATCAATTTTTTTTGAAGTAAATCGCACCATGTAACTCATCCAACAACTCATTTATTCTAGGAATGGGGTACATGTTTTTTATAGTCTTTTTATTCGGGGATATGTAATCAAATCACATGCACATAGTCCCATCTTTATTCTTCACCAACACAATTGATGATGCAAATGGGATTGAACTCGGTCTGATATGTCCCATGGATAGTAATTCTTTGATGGAATTCTCGATCTCGTCCTTGTGCTTCTTAGGGTGCCTATAAGGTGTAGTGATGACTCGTTTGGACCCTTCTTCCAATTCTGTAATGTGTTCAAATTCCCTAACTGGTGGTTGACCTAGAGGAATAGGCTCAAATAGATTTATATTCCTGTGAATGATTCTTTGTATTTCTAGAGGGTACTTCTTGTTTTTCTCATGACCTGTTTCCATAAAAAAACATTCAGTTGCATAGGCCACCTCCTCATGCCTAAATATTGCATGCGTTTTCTTGGTTGTCTGTTAAGCCCTAATATTGGCTCATTACCCCTTAATTGGGGCATATTAGATTAGTAATGTTATTTTATTTATGTCGTCTTTATTCCATTAGTTGTAATTATACCTCCTAGTCTCCTATATATACCAAGGAGACATTTTCATTTGGAATCATCTTGTAGTTGAAGATTTATGTGGGGTAAAAGGAGGTTGCCCCCTTGAAGAGGCTTATTATTTGAAATTATATTTTTTTCAAGGCATTGAGTACTTATTCTGAGTTTTTTCTATGCTATATTGATATTTGGTTCTTAACATATGGTACCAAAGCTCAAGGTCTTGGTGTTTCGCTGCTACATCTGAGACATTGTGAAATTTTTGCTATAACATTTTTTCTACAATGATTCAGAATGAATGACTTGGAGGATATTTGGTAGACGGATCAAGGTAAGTTGGGTTAAAATTTCAGCTCCCGAGGTCTTATAATTTTGGAGATACAACCTTTTAAAGATAGGGTTCTGGAATCATCCTGAATTGAGTCATTGCGTAATTTTTGCTATAAAAGTTTTTTTGTAATGTTTTAGACCCTAAAATCTGGAGGATATTCTCAAAAATTGGTAAGGTATATGTGGTAGTAATTTCATCTTCTGGTTCATCTTAAATTTGTATATACACCATGTGTAAGATAGGGTATTTGACTAGTCCTATTGACTAGTCTCAAGCAGGTGTTCCGGGTAAAAAAATCATAAATTCTTCCTAGAGTATCCAAATTGAGTGAGACTAGTTGCATTAGATAGTGGACAGAATGAAGTAGTTTAGGTACGAGTTTCATAATTTTATATCAATTATTTTGTGTGGGGAACGCTATACAAGTGAGATCTCCTAGAAAGGCCCAAAATCAGCAAGTTGTGGGGAAGTTACTATAAATTCCACTTGGAACATCCAATTTTTATCAGACATGTGGCATTGAAGAGAAGCAATATCAGATACCTACAAAAAATAAAAGTTCATACTCAGAAGGGCCAAAATTTTGGAGATACAATAAAAGGAAGATTGTCTAGCAGAACCACCTCAAAATCAAGGTTTAAAGTGATACTTGGCCAACATGCCACCAAAAATGGGAACTTCTACACCAAATAAGCCTCCATAAAATCCTACTTGGACTCTTGATGAAGGTGAAGAAATGCGTAGGGACATAAATGATTTAAAAAATAAGACAATAACAAAATATGAACTACAAGAGATGATGGATTCAACAGAAGCTAAGTTTGAGGCAATAAATACTAAGATGGATGCTTTAAAAGGGGAGATCATGGAAGGATTACAAAATTTCCTAATAGAGAGGACACTTGAAAGTGAAAATGTATCCCATAAAATTCATGATGAGGACACCAGGAAGGTGAATCAAGAATGGAGAAACTCTAACTTTGGTTTGAAGACCAACCACGTTCCTAAGATCGATATGAGGAACTTTGATGGCAAGGACCCAATCACATGGATAAATTATTTGATCTACATAATGTGCCACATACACAAAAGGTAAGATATTCTTCTTTATATTTAAAACCCAATCAATTTGTATGGTATCGATGGATTTTTTCTCTCAAATCACTCGTCACTTAGACAATTTTCACGGAAGAAATGATAGCACACTATGAGGATACAAGGAGAAATACCTTCTTTAGCCAATTGATAAATCTCAAGCAAAAGGGTTCAGTT
>JZKD02S1727171.1:341720-359312 GCA_000966675.3 Picea glauca
CCTCCTTCCATCACTTCTTCTCTAAAAGAAAAATCTAAGGTTCAAGCAGTGGAAGATCACATTGAGCATCAACAACAAGTTCTCCAAATCTTAAAGGACAACCTAACTATGGCACCGAATCGCATGAAACAACAAGTAGATCAACATCGTAGTGAAAGAAGTTTTGAAGTAGGGGATTGGGTGTTTTTAAGACTACAACCATACAAATAGATGTCCCTCAAGCAAGCAAAAAAGGATAATAAATTATCACCAAAGTACTATGGCCCTTATAAGGTGTTTCAAAATATTGGTACTATGGCATACAAATTGGAGTTGCCTTCATCTTCACGAGTACACCCAGTTTTCCATGTTTCATGCTTAAAGAAGGTTGTAGGCAACAAGATCCCAGTTCAAACTATATTTTCAGAACTTTACAAGGAAGGAAAAATAATATTGGAGCCTGAAGCCATCACTGACACAATAATTTGCTAGCTGAGGAATAGATCCATTTCAAAGTATGTCATTAAATGGAGAAAACTACTGACAAAAGATTCCACTTGGGAAGATTAGTCTTTTATAAAGAAGCATCCAGAGTTACTCAAGCATTGCGGACAACACTTGTCTCAAGGGGAGGGGCATGTTAAGCCCTAATATTGGCTCAGTACCCCTTAATTGGGGCATATTATATTAGTAATGTTATTGTCTTTATGTCGACTTTATTCCATTAGTTGTAATTATACCTCCTAGTCTCCTATATATACCAAGGAGACATTTTCATTTGGAATCATCTTGTACTTGAACATTTATGTGAGGTAAAAGGAGGTTTCCCCCTCAAAGAGGCTTATTATCTAAAATTATCTCTTTTTCAAGGTGTTGAGTACTTATTCTGAGGTTTTTCTATGTTATATTGATATTTGGTTCTTAACATTGTCACAACTCTAGGTGACTCCAGTGTCATCCCCTTAAGTGTGATTCTCTTCCCCTCTTCTGTGTTGAAGGAAATTTCCATGGTTTTGTAGTTGGTGGTAATTGGCCCCAAGGTACTAAGCCATTGCACACCTAATATGATATTAGTGTCAGGAATGTCCACTACATAAAAATATTATGTCAAGGTCCATCTTCCTAATGTCAAGTTCATCTGTGGAATATACAGGTCATAAGCCATAGTGTGTTCCCTTTCTACCTCAACCAAGAAGCCCTCAAAATCAACTATAGGAATATGTCTCCTCTCTACCATAGAAATATCAATAAAATTATGAGAAGCTCCTCCATCGATCAACATTGTTTCACGTTGTCCCTGTACAACTCCCTTCATCCAAAAAGTGTTAAACTTATGCACTCCACTCATAGATGCAATAATAACCTTCTTGAATATCGCATCTTGATGTAAGGGTACCTCATCACCTTGCACATGCAAGGATTTTTCTTCCTCCCTGTGGTTCACTTGTATATTATGGATAGCTCCAGTGTCCTCCTCATCTATTTCTGACTCACTATCAGATACCACTTCTATATAGTGAATTTTTCCTTCTCCCAAACACCTATGACCTGGCTACCATGGTTCTTTGTAGGTGAATCATAATTTCTTCCTTATTAAGTCTCTTCTTGTGGCTTCATCCAAGGTCCCATTTCCTTTGTAAACCTATGTAGTATCTTGGCCCCTTGTGATGATTGGAGGTCTAGGTGTGAACTTGTTTTTGTTAGCTGCCCAAACTAGACCTTGGGTGCACTCAATGGAACCCTGTAAGCTTACATGTTTAAAATCCTTAACCCATCCTTGCAAAGGTTCAATACATCCTTTTATATACATCATTTGTAATATGGATTATGACATGTTAGGAACCATAACCGACACTGTCTAAAACTCCTCAATGAAGGCTTCAACTGATCTTGTTTTCCTAATCTATGTGAGCTCCATGAAATAAAGTTTTGTATCCTCTCTGTCAAACCTGTCAATGAGTCTCTGGGTAAAGTCATGATAATAAGTGACCTACTTGTGTCCCAAGGTGGTCATCCAATGAAACCACTAATCATGCACCTTTCCCATCAAGTACAATGTTGCAAACTTGATAGAATTTACTTCCTCCATGGTATTCAATTGGAGATAAGCATCCATCGTTTGCACCCATTTTGTGGCTGATATTTTCTTTGATCCATCAAAGTTTGGAAACTCCATTATGTCTGCCTTGCGTCCTAGCTCATTGTCACCTCTATAATGATCCTTAGATTTTCTTTTCATCTTGATGCGGAAATAATCCCCCATGGAAACTTGTCTCCTAAATCCCATGATCATGGAATTTTAATCCCTTTTTGTGGTCTCCCATTCATCCCCTAGACTCTCATGATTCAAGGCATTAGTGTCCCTTCGTTCTGCATCCAAAAAAGTAGGCAAGTACGGTCTAGGAGTAGATCTTCTTGCTGTGTGATATTGGGTTGGTATACATTCATTTGGTCTATTCCCTTATGCATGGCATTTATGTATGGACTCCTCATGATTCCCATTTCCCCCATGAGACACATTAGCATAATGATTTCCATGAAATAGGTTTGGATATTTACCATGTATTTGCTCCATAAAATATTGAGAAAGAATACCTTGGTGTTTTCTCTGTTCCTCCATTAAGGCTATCATTTTTTCCTTTCCTCTTTGAAAATTTGCAAAGGATAGCTTGATTTCCACCTGTGCCAAGGATAAATGGTTCTGCATCTCCTCTAGGTTGCATTGCATAATAACATGGTTCTTTTGTAGTGCATCATCCATTGTTTGAGTCACCCTTTCGGCCAAGAAATTTTCCTCTTCTGATGTTTCATTTTTCGTCCTATGAGTTTCCCCCATACTAACTTCTAGCTCTTATCCTTCATGAATACCTAATACAGGCTATCCCCCACATCCTCTCCTCCTAGTCATCAATGTTTTGTAATAGGCTTGTGAAGGAATTCGCTCTAATACCACTATAATGTTCCCAAGCAACATTGCTAGGAACTTGGTGTTTTAAGTTTGTTTGTTTTCTTGTGTTTATCAAATGTTTTGCAGGTTATCCTTCATATTTTCACATGGAGTGGATTAACAAGTTTTTATAACATATAATGATAGAAATTGGAACAACAAAATAAAAATAAAAAGATGCTAACAGTGTACACAAGAAGATAGTCACAAACTTCAGATGTGATATTTATTTAGTAAATATGTTGACCTCCAACAAGAGATACACATATTTGGGAGAAATATAAGAGATACAAGTGTGGTGACAGAATATTCCTCCAACATATGCTACAAGAGGTAGTAAGGAACCTTCCTAGACCCTTAGTGACTGCATGCAAGAAGGAAAGATCAATTTATTTCCCTTCCTCTATATGTGGTACTGAACTTGGTAGGGTTTCACCCCTCTAGACTGCAAAAACCCTCAATATTTCGACCTCTTTAGATATGACCCTCAACCTTGTGTATAATGTTGTAGATCAATAGATTTTGGAATTCTAGACAACAATGGAGAGTTTATGAGCTTTACTAAGAGATCTGACCCCTCAAACTCAATGGATCCACTACTACAATGCTTCCTGCTTAAAAAATTCTCCCAATGAAAGAACAAATAGATGTGAGTCTTAAATCTCCCCAATACTGATAAGAAAAGGCGCTAGGGTGTTGTAAAACCCTCCTGGAATGACCTTGGCCACAAATATATCCTTCCTTGACCATATCAAATTGTTTTCTCCTCCACACTGCGCCCTCTCTGTAGAAAATATCCATACTTGTTCCCCGACTCTTCTTCAACTATAGAAATCAAACTTGTAGATGAATATAATGGCAAGGGAGGAATATTTCACCTCCTTGGCCAAGATTGGACCAAGAACAGAGGGATATTTCACCTCCTTTTTGATCTCTAGGGTTTTTTCACTCAAAACCCTCAAAACGTAAGTTGCATAGCTCAAGAGAAATAAGAGAAAAATGACAGGCATACTAAGTGAGGCACCCTTCTCTTTATTTTATACCTCCATCTTCTAATTTTAAGTGGAGTTACTTTATTGTCTTTTCCAAGGTTATTACTTTCTTTTCTCCTTAAGTCAAATAACCCTTTTTATGCTTTATCAAAGTCACTTTAATAATATACATTGAGTTCACATTAGCACCTCCTAACCCCTTTTATCCATGGGACTATATTATAGAGGGGTAACTAGACTACTAAGTTCTTTAATGTTCTAGTCAAGGAGAGGGGAACACTACAATTTTTCACAAAAATGATTTGCCAATTTCCATTTTGTCTAAAAACAATTCACCCAAATTCCATAGAATAAAATTATTTTACCTTAAAAATCGCTAAAATTTCACAGAAACTATATAAAATCCTTAGAAATATGAATATTTTTACCAAACTATGGCCAAACATTTTACATTTTGCATATTAAGGACTAGTAAGATTAGGTCACATTTCTACATTTTAATATAAATTTACATCCTTAAAATTAACCCTGACACAGGGTTATGGGAGATTTGGTCATCCTTCCCAATGGTGAAATTTTGATAATAAAGGGAGTTGAGAAAGGGATGGCAACTTGGAATCATTCCTTGGCACCATTATCATTTTTATTGCATATCATATTTTCTCTATGGTTGCCCCCTTGATTAGTTTTAGTTCTTGGTCTCTTTCATTTCTATGTTAGGCTACTTTTTTATAAGTAACATTCTTGTTCAAAAGCATACTCACTTCATTAACTTAGTCTTTCTAAGAACTTAACCATGTTTCTTAAATCATTTTCTCTTAGTATGAGTATTGAATTCTAATAAACTAAACTTGACCTCACTAGCATCCACCTTAGCTTGTGCCTTATCAACACCTTTGAGAAATGACAAGGAACCTCCACCAAACCTAGGTGTCTAGTGCATGGAGGTTCCATGGTCAAATCCCATACAATGTCATCATCATTCCTCTTGGCTCTCTTCTTCCTTCTTACTGGATAATGATCAATATACTCATTCTTCGCCCTCCTCCTTTTCCTCTACAAATGTTTTTCAAATTTCAATACGAGAAATTTCTATCCCTCGACTTGTGTATCTTTGATTTTTTCCCTCTCTCCTTCCTTGGCGACTTTGAATTCTTAGTAATATAGGAATTCTTGTGTAGTGGCACCCATGGATTCCTTCCCCCTTCTTCTTCTCTTTGATCACGACCAGGTATGATTTTAAGGATGGAAATTTATTTTAAAATGTAGAAACCTTCGTGAATATTACTAATCCTTCATATGCCAACTATAAATGTTTGGCGATAGTTTCATAAAAATATTCAAATTTCTAAGGATTTTATATAGTTTTTATAAAATTTTGGCAATTTTTAAGGTAAAATAATTGTATCCTATAGAATTTGGGCGAATCATTTTTAAAATTGCGAATCTCTTTTTTGGAAAAACCATGGAAAATTATCCCATGAGTGAAATTTAGCCCCTAAAATCATCCTTGTTCACGACCTCTAGGGTCTTAGTTCTCTTAGTGCACTTAGTGCTTGCCGATGATTGTTGTGACCGCATAAGCTGTTGCAAATGGTGCTTTTGACAGAGCGCCATTGCTTCCCGTTGTTCTACCTGTAGTAGATATCTCCCTAGAGGGATTCTTCCTCAACATGTGGCTCTAGTTCTGAAACTACATATTATAACCTTTGTGAAAAACAGAGGTCAATCGACATTCAGGGTTTGGTGTTTACAGACGCTCAATGAAAAACAAAAAAAAACAACAATCCCCGAAATGTGAAGCGAGGCTATGGGCCCACATTGCAGATCGGACTTCAGGATTTCAAGGTTTACAGATACCCGATGCACAAACAAAACAAAATGTCAATTGTCAATTCGCAAAATGCGAATAGGCTATGGGCCCAACAATTTTGGGTTTCGACGTTTGGAATAAGAAGACAACTCTATGAACATTTAAGTAGGAAGTCTCGAATGTGAAATAAGGTTTATTGGAATTGGGGGTTCAACATTTACAAATACATAGCACCGAAACATAACAAAACTAAGTTTTTGAGGATAAAGAAATCCACAGAGTTTTTAACAAATAAAACTCTAAATGCTGAATTTGATCAAGGAACGAAGAAAATGAGTTTACAAACTCAACAAAAAATTATCAATGCAGAGTACACCTGCAAATACAGAATAACAAATTTTATTCAAAAATGTTTTTCCAAGATCTGTCTAAATTACAATCTGTTTCAAAGTATTTATACAAAACAAAAATTGCCCATTCGATCTCTGAAAGAATTTGATTAAGGTGGTGATGGTTTCTCATGGTCTAGAAAGGTTAAGGCGGCTACCGCTTAAGTGATATGTGAGACAAAATTAATTATCGATTCTTAATCGTCAAGTCTTGAAGGGTCAAGACGGCCACCGATTCACTATTTGAATAGGGGTAGTGAAATGATTACTTTCTGACATACTCCCTCTTAATCATTTCAGATCCAAACAAACTTAAAACAAGTAAAACAAAATTGTTGTAAAAAATGCATTACAACTTGCAGGCCCCAATGCTTCTTCTATGGTTTTTAAACAATTCATTTCCTAAGGGCTTCAAAAATATGTCTGCAAATTGTTCTTCAGATTTGTAGAACTGAACATAAATTTCTTTTCCATTTACCAGCTCTCGAATGAAATGATACCTTGTATCAATTTGCTTACTTTGTTTGTGAAAGACGTGATTCATTGACAGTGCAATGGAAGATTTATTGTCATAGACAATTTGGGTTGTATCATTCTGGTTATGCAACAATTCATTCAAGACCCTTCTCATCCACACAGCTTGACATGCAGCTACAACTGTTGCAACATACTTAGCCTCAGTAGAATATAGAGTCACAATGGGATGTTTCTTAGATGCCCATGCCCTCGCTCCAGATCCAAGACTGAACACATACCCAGATGTTCTCTTCCTGTCATCAAGAACCTTCAAAATCACTATCAATATATCCGATCAGCTCAAATTTTAAGATGGATGTGTATCAGATACCAAAATTAGTTGTTCCAGCAACATATCTCAAGATCATTTTTCCTGCCTGTCAGTGAGTACTCTTTGGAGTCTCCATGAATCTAGAAATCAAACTCACAACAAACATAATGCCAGGTCTAGTTGTTTTTAAGTACATAAGGCTTCCAACCAGCCTCTTATACAAAGTTGGATCAACATATGATCCCTCATCCTACTTGTTAAGTTTAATACTAGTTGCCATTGGTGTTGCAGTTGGCTTGCAATTCAACATTCTAAACCTTTTCAACACTTCATTTGCATTGTTAGTTTGACAAATGAAAACGCCATTATCAGATTGATCCACTTCAATTCCAAGAAAATATTTCATCAATCCTAAATCAATCATCTCAAACACTATTTTCATAGCATTTTTAAAATCATGTATAGATAGATCTCCAGTAAAAATCAAGTCATCAACATACAAACAAACAATCAAAATTTTACCTTTCTAGTCTATCTTTGTATACGGAGTTGGTTCACTTGGACTTCTGCTGAGTCCAACACTGATCAAATATTCATCAATCCTGCTATACCAAACTCTAGATGACTTCTTCAATCCATATAAAGCTTTCCTTAACTTGTAAACTTTATCTTTGTGTTTATCAATCTCATAACCTGGAGGTTGTCTTACATAAACCTCTTCTTCCAAATATTCATTAAAAAATGCAGACTCGACATCCATATGATGCATGATCCATCTATTCTGAGCTGCAATAGCTAAGACCATCCTCACAGTGTCAATTTTTATTACATGAGCAAATGTTTCATTGTAATGAATACTGGGTTGCTGACTAAACCCCTGAGCTACAAGTCTTTCCTTGTACTTTTCAACTTCACCATTTGCATTCAACTTAGTCTTATAAACCCACTTAACACCAATATTGTTCTTACCTTCAGGTAAATCTACAAGATCCAAAGTGTTATTTATTTCAATGGAATCAATCTCCTCATCCATTTCTTTTTGTCCAGACATCCTCTTTAACAGCTTCATCAAAACTTACAGGATCACATGCCATTAATGCAAAATTTGAAATTTGAATGTCTAGATGGCTCACCATGCTCATGAGTTCTGGGCGTTCTAAATTGAGATGGGATGAAATTTGGTGCTTGCCCTGTTCGACTTCTTGCTGCAGATGTATGTGCATGTGGAACCATCTGTCCTTCTCCTTAAGCCTTCTCAGCTCCATCATCATCTTCACAGAGCAACACAACTCTCTCTGAAATTGATTTGTCAATACTTCCATCCCAGGCTTCATCTTCTTTAAATTGAACATCTCTGTTGATTACATATTTCTGGGTGATGGGATTGTAGAGTTTATATGCCCTATACTATTCACTGTATCCAACAAAAATACATCTTTCGCTTCTATCATCCAACTTCCTCCTCATTTCTACAGGTACATGCACAAATGCAACACATCCAAATTATGAAATGAGAAGCATTGCAAGGCTTACCATCCCAGGCATCCCGAGGTACACAATCCCTGACGGTCTTGGTCAGACTTCTATTCAATATAAAAACAAAGCAAAGAATTTCATCTCCCCAATATTCATTTTAAAGATGCTTCTCTTTCAACATGCTTCGAGCCATATCCATGATGGTCTGATTCTTCCTTTTATCCACTCCATTCTACTGTGGAGTATATCGAGCACTAAACTGCCTTTTAATTAAATAAATATCACAAAATTCAATGAATTCATTAAGTTTGTATTCAGCTCCTCTGTCAGACCTTAAGATTTTAATGGTTCGATCACTCTCATTCTCAACCATAGATTTTTAAACCTTTTGAAAACATCAAAATCTTCAGATTTCTGTTTCAACAAATACAACCAAGTCTTCCTACTGAAATCATCAATAAAAGTCATAAAATAAACATAGCCAGTTAAAGAAGGTGTTTGCATAGGTCCACATAAATCTGTGTGGACAGTTTCCAATGGATCTTTTTCTCTGTAGGAAACACCTGAAACAAATTTCTCTATGTGATGCTTCCCAAGTATACAACTCTCACAAGAGCTTGGAAGTTGTTGAATACATGGCAACCCCTTTACCATCTGCTTCTTCTGTAACAGATCTAAGCCACCAAAATGTAGATGACCATATCTCAAATTCCATAGCCAAGATTCATCTAAACTTCCATCTTTATAAGCATTCAAAGAACCACTTAAATCATTTCTCATAACAAGTGGAAACATTCTATTCTTGTTCATCTCAACTCTTGCAATCAACTGTTTGTTGGGTAATTTATCATAGATAGTATACACCTTGTTGTTGAAGAACACTCTATACCTTTTCTCCAGCAACTGTCCAACACTGATAAGATTGTATTTTAAACCAGACACAAAGTAAACATCATCAATATTTCTTCTCTCATTGTTCTTAGTGTAGACTGGAACTACACCTTTACTGTAGTGTCCCCAAGGCCGAGCCCCATTGTAAACCATGTTCTGAAAGGAATTGTAATTATGTTTTATAGGTTGGTGAGCCAAGTTTTTATAAGATGGAGGCTTATGTGTTGGTAGGCCAGGGAGCCTGAGTGTTGAAGGCCAGGAGCCTGGTATTGTATATGTAATCACACAAGAACAATTAATAAAACATAAACACCGCCATGTGCAGACCGACCACGATGAATGAGTGAAGGGGGACTGAGCATCCATAGGATGGGCAAGGAATTAGGGGCTGGAAGGTGGGAAAAGGGGCTAAGTGTTGAGCCTAGGGGCTAAGCCTAGGGGGCTTAAGCCTAGGAATAATATTTTAATATTATCCCAAAAGAAATGTGCATTATATGTTTTAACCTAAGTCCTTTAGGAGGGACATGTGATTCCCAAATGGTGGGAGGAACGCATGCCGAAGGAGGAATGCAGTCACATGAGGGACAAGTGTCAACCCTGACACATGCAATGAAAGGTGGAGACGAGCCGTGCTGGGGGGTTCCTCCTCCATGGTACCCGATCGTCGGAACGTGAATCCGTCTGACCTCTGCAAGGGATACCCTCGTGCACTCTGAACCAAAAAGGCCGATGTCTGTATTTGCTTCTGGAAGGTTGGAAAACCTTTCAGTTGTGAACCATTAAGTTTGACTCGACCCCTACATGGACAACTCGTCACGCATCCTTGAGAATCCAGAATGTGAGTCTATTTCGTGTTGCCAAATTGAGAAAACAGAAGTGTCTCATCCTTGTTAAGCCTGGCTATATTGTTGCACCTGTCTGGAGATGCCCTGGGGTGTTCATGTCTGGATCCCATGGATTATGGTGGATGTGTATTGTTGATCCTGTGTGGCTTGTTGGCCACTCTGTACAACACTCTCTCTAGGTGAGAGAGGTGGCTGAAGATTGGAAGAACAGGTTGTTGGACCTGTGAGCGACTTCCTCCAGGTGAGGGAGTGTGCAGAGGAAGGAGAGAACTCTTGGAAGGAACCCTGTAGCTACCACAGAGCCCAGAGACTTCTGGTCCGACCTGTTCCTGTAACTCAAGGCAAGGGAGATTAGCAGCCGAAGGACTGTCCAGGTGACAAAGAAGGTGTATACTCCTAGGGTGGAACAGGCATGTGGGGAATGAGGGTCTATGGATGGTGAGCGTGGGAGGTTCCTTGGAGAGAATCCTTTCCTTGAGGTTGTGTGTTGTATTCCATGTAATCTCATCCTAGCCTAGATTTCCTTGCCTTGGGGTGGAGCTTAGTCCCAGCTCGGGGGTGACTCATTGCTGAGCTGATGTGAAATGCGGTCTAAGGCTGGGAGGTTCGTGGAAGGCCTGCACTTGGTTGGTGGATTCTACCACTGTTAAAAGATAAGTATCTGATTATGTTTTTATCATGTTATGTATGAATCTACTGTATATGTATCATGATTCTGCTGTGTATACGAATTAATATGGAATGCTATGGATTGTTAATTATAGCGGTAAATAATATGCTTTACTCTGTGCTTAAATGAGTTATGTATAGAGTGGTGTTATAACCTTCTCTTAATAGCGATTAAACCTTGGTAGGTGAAAATGTGTGCTACAGTTTGGTATCAGAGCCAAGGTTTCAACACTGAGCCTAGATGGGCTAGTGGAGCAGTCTTTGGACTGAGAATGCGAGGGGAAATTGGGTCTAGAAGGCCAATTTCAGACCCTGGTGTGCTCGAAAGTGTCAAGGAGTTACTTGACGAGTGTTTAAGCTCAGGAGGTATAGCGGCGTTATGAAACCGCAACCAGTGTGGTATAAGTCCATAGGGAGAGAGGACTCCACACCATAAGTGTAGGAGCTTTAGGATCTGTTCGGGAGGGAAGGTGAGCCCTCATGACGGTTAGATCTGGAAAGTGTGCACGGGGTTTAAAGCCCTTTGGAATTGCACAGGAGTGTGGAAATCGCGATACGCGAAATCCCGAGTTAGTTAGGAACCGTCTGAGCCGTCAGATATCGGTTGGAAAACCCGACAGCCGTTGGATCTGTCAGGAGATATCCGATGGTTAAAATCCTAGTGAATAGGGGCAAAATCCCCGAAATATATCTAGATCGTCTGAATGAAGGAGGCCTCATGTTGTGAGATTTCCCATTTCGGGAAATCGGGAATTGCAATATTGGGAGTCCTGGTAACAAGGGATCGAGAATTTCCATGGTGGAAACCCCGAAGCAGTCATGGATCGTCCGATTTGAGAAGGCCATGTGTCGAGAGATTACCCATTTTGGGAAAGCGGGGATTGGGGATTCAGGAGTTTCGTTGACAAGAACTCGGACTCTCGCCTTGATAAATCCCGATCCATAATGTTGAGACATTAGCATGTGGCTAAGTCCTGATGAACGGACGAGATTCCTTCAGGGAATCTCCTGGTCAGTAACGACCATCCGATGTGAGGAAGAAATCGATGTTTTGGGAGATGGGAGGTGAGAAGAGGTGAACACCTTCAAAACCCAAAATCCTGAAACAATCTACACCGTAGATCATGGGGAGAAGAACTTGACTGTTGGATCAAGTAAGTTAGTAGATAGTGAATTCATGATTTCGGCAAATAGAAGTTCAAGATGTGTGGACGCACGAACTTTCGACACCCGAAACCCCAAAACATCAAAAGGATATGCGCCATTGATTTGAGGAAGGGATCTGACCATTGGATTCCATGCTTGGATTGGACGTGGACGCATGAATGCGTACCACATGCCAGTGAGTCAAGGAGATAGGCGAGAGTGGTGGGACCCAATGACGTCGTTGAAAGCGACGTGGACCCTCCTGAACGTACCACATGACACGGTGGTGAAGGACGACAGTTGTGTTATGGGCCCGGAGAATAAAGTAACTCACGATTTCGGGAAATTGTGAGATAAGGGCATGGGAGCTCGACATTGAAACTCGTGAAGTCGCGAACTAGCGAGAACGAGAGGAGAAAAGTCAACATCGCTTCTCAGGGTTTCGTTAAAAGGAGGTACCAGGGTTGGATGCCACAACTCACGAAGGTGCGAGTAGCGAAGAGTGCTAGCACTTAGCCCTAGACTATGGTCATGCGTAGCAGACGCTAGCAAGGAGGGAGCCATACCCGTGTCGCATATCGGGTATCGACAGCTAGAGGAAATGAGTCGAAGGTCTTCGACTCACGAACTCACGAGATCACAAGTTGCAAAAGGGTGACTTTGGTTATGAATATTTAATTGCTGGATCTTCGTGGACCGAGATTTCGAAGTTCCGAAGTCCCGAAATTTGTAGAGCCCAACGAGAGCTCAGAAAACTTATTTGGATCGAAACGTCTTTTGTTCTTGTTCATATTGGTTTATAAATGTTGTGGATCATTCGAGAGGTTTTAATGGCTTGACAAAATTCGAATTGAATTGCACAGTGTGTGTGCAGATTTCAATGAGAGTCAGGATTACAGCTAACCAACGTCAAGTATGGAGAGGGAAAAGGTGTATATGGCCTCCGAAACAGAGGACAAAAGGGTAGGAAGGGATGTCAACCTGGGAGTCAAAGGAACAAACTCTAATGGGAATGGAAAAGAGATGGATAAGGAAGAACATATGATGCAACTCATTGAAATATTGCAGAAAGATGCCCAGGCTCACCTAGCTAATAGCCGAAAGCTCATGAAAATTAGGGATCGACAGGGTGAATTCAACTTTAAAATGTTGAAGAACCTGGAAAGAATAGAAAAGAAATTGGAAAAAGGGAGTGACACAAGAAGATCAAGAAGTGTAAGAACCCCTGAGAGGAGAAGGAGATCGAGGAGTGGTAACAGACATTACCGTCTCTCCCCGAAGCATTCTGGCAAGGAGACACACAATAGTTCAAGCCCGTCCCCTACCAGAAAACATCGAAAATCTAGAAAGGATGAACTGAAAGGGGAGATGAACAAAATTAAGCTTCCAACATTTGATGGAGAACATAAGAAGGAGGAAGATGTCGAGACATGGTTGCTTGGAATGAAGAAATATTTCCGACTGTAGAATTATTCCGCCGATGCAGATGGAAGAATTGCAATGTATCAACTGAAAGGAAAATCATCCATGTGGTGGGATCAGTTTGTGCAGGTGCAACACATCAGAGAGAAAGAAGTCACTTGGAAGGAATTTAAGAGGTATTTCGAGAAGAAATACCTGACTAAAAGGTATTATGACAGAAAGATGAAGGAGTTCTTCGAACTCAAGTTGGGCAGCATGACCGTTGATGAGTATGAACGAAGTTTTCTGGAACTACTAAAGTATGTTCCTTTCATCAAGGACGAGGCTGTCAAAATTCAGAGGTATCTGAGTGGACTACCACCTTCCATTGGTGACAAGATTCAATATGATGATCCTAAGACCATGGAAGAAACCATAAGAAGGGAGAAATTTCTATATGAACAACAAAGAGAAAAGCCTACCTTTTGGAAGGCTTGGGATGACCAAAAGAAGATTAAGAAGGAATAGAGGAAGAAGGGAAACATGTCTCCCTGTTTCAAAAACAGTCCTTGGGGACAGTCATATTTTAGAGAGCCCAGGAAAGTTGAAGGGAGTGAGCAGGTGCCAAGACCGCCACCTATGGAGTGTTGGGGTTGTAAAGGGAATCATAGGTATAGAGACTGCCCCCACAGAAAAGACAAAGCAAGAACTGTCCATACTATTCAACAAGCTAAAACAATGGAGGATATGGGCAGCAGAATGCTGAGGAACTATGCAGCCCTGGACAACAAGCAAGCATAATTTCAATCGCACATCATTGAAGTGGAAGGTACGATCAACAACTGACCACTTGTTATTTTAATTGATTCACGGGCTAGCCATAGTTATGTAGATCCTAGAGTGGTGGAAATTTTGCATCTAATGAAAAGCAAACATGAGAAGTCTTGGTTAGTGCAGTTGGCCATAGGAACCAAGAGGAAGGTCACTGAATTGGTTAAGTCTTGTTGAGTGGACATGAAAGGAATGAGCACTAAGGTTGAATTGAACATTCTACCTTTAGGCTCATGCGATTGCTTAATTGGGATGGACTGGTTGGACCAGCACCATGCACTTCTGGATTTCCGTAACAAGAGGTTCACATGCCTGAACGAAGAGGGAAATCAGGTAACAGTCCAAGGAATTCCTAGAGTCGTGGCTGTGAGGGAAATCTCAGCCATGCAGCTGAAGAAATTTTACCGGAAAGGCTGTCAATTATTTGCAGCTCGGGTGGAAGAAGCATCCTGAGATGTAGTATCAAATCTGGAAGACCACAAAGTACTCAAATAATTCAAGGATATATTTGAGGAGGTACCTGGACTACCTTCGAAGAGGGACATCGATTTTTCTATAAATTTGATGCCTAGAGCAACTCCAGTTTCGAAGGTTCCTTATATAATGAGTACGCCAGAGATGAAAGAGTTGCAATTGCAGCTCGAAGAGCTACTAAATAAAGGTTACATTCACCCCAGTGTGTCACCGTGGGGAGCCTCAGTCCTATTTGTGAAGAAGAAAGATGGGACGTTGAGGTCGTGCATTTATTTTCGACGGTTGAATAAGGTCACTGTCAAGAACAAGTATCCTCTGCCAAGGATTGATGATCTTTCTGATCAGTTGAAGGATGCAAAAATATTTTCGAAAATAGATCTCCGATTAGGATATCACCAAGTGAGAATAAAGGATGAGGACATCAGCAAGACCGCCTTTAGAAAAAGGTATGGTCATTATGAGTTCACAATGGTGTCGTTTGGATTTTCCAACGCGCCTGATGTTTTCATGTGTTTAATGAATGGAGTGTTCAGAGATTATTTGGACAAGATTTTCATAGTCTTCGTGGACGATATCTTGGTGTATTCCAAGACAGAGGAAGAGCATGAGAAACACCTGAGAATGGTGATGCAGGTGTTGAGAGAACACCAGCTGTACACAAAACTGAGCAAGTGCTCATTTTATAAAAGGCAGATCGATTACTTGGGACATATTGTATCTGAAGAAGGGATCGTTGTGGATCCTGAAAAGGGAGAGGCCATTCGAGAATGGACAGTGCCAAGGAATGTGGAAGAAGTTAGATATTTTATGGGTCTGGCGGGCTATTATAGGAGGTTCATAGCTGGATTCTCAAAGATAGCTCATTCTATCACTTCCTTGCAAAGGAAGGAGAAGAAGTTCCAGTGGACTAAAGAATGTGAGAGCAGCTTCCAGCGATTGAAGAAGCTACTAACTAGTGCTCCAATCCTGAAGATTGTAGATCCAAATAAGGATTACGTAGTGTGCACAGATGCGTGTAAGGAGGGGCTGGGAGGAGTTCTCAGCCAAGAAGGATTTGTAGTTTGTTACGAATCCCGAAAGTTGAAGGAACATGAGAAGAATTATGCCACTCATGATCTAGAGCTGGCAACAATCATCCACGCCTTGAGGAAATGGAGACATTACCTCATGGGCAAGAGATTTGAGTTGAGAACAGACCATAACGGTCTGAAGTATTTATTTGATCAGCCAACCTTAAATGCTAGGAAAATTAGATGGCTGGAATTTCTGTGCGAATATGACTTTGATATCAAGCATATCAAAAGGAAAGAAAATAAGGTGGCTGATGCACTCAGCAGAAAAGTGCACGAATTACATGCTGCAGCCATTAGCATGTACCAGACTAAGATGAAAGACAGAATTTTAGGAGCTGCAAATATTGATTTGCAGTACAAAAGTCTTGTAGCAAAGCTACAGTAGCATGAGGGGCCACAGACCAAGGAAAGTTAAACCTTGGGAGTTGATGGTTTACTTCTGTATAAAAATAGAGTGTATGTACCCAATGTCCGAGAATTGAAGTTGGCAATTCTAAAGGAGATGCATAACGTTGCTTATGCTGGACATCCTGGATATCAGAAGACTATGGTAGCAGTCAAAAGCCATTACTTTTGGCTGGGTTTGAAGAAAGAAATAGATGAATACATCGCCAGATGTATGGAGTTCCAAAAGGTTAAGGCTGAGCATAGGCACCCAACAGGGTTGTTGCAGCCTTTACCTATTCCTGAATGGAAATGGGACGTGGTAACAATGGATTTTATCACAGGATTGCCCAGAACAGGCAAGCAACATGATTCAATCATGGTGGTGGTGGACAAGCTTACTAAAGCTGCCCATTTTATTCCACTGAAAACCACCCACAGAGCAACAGATGTTGTTGACATTTTCCAAAAAGAAGTTGCACGCTTGCACGGAATTCCTAAGACAATTGTGTCTGATAGAGACCCTAAATTCACTTCGAATTTCTAGAAAGGACTGTTCAAAGGATTCAGAATGAATATAAACTTTAGCACAACATATCATCCCTAGTCTGATGGACAGACAGAGAGAGTAAACAGAGTAATAGAAGACATGCTGAGAATGTATGTGATGGATAAACAATCAAGGTGGGAAGACGACCTGCATTTGGTAGAATTCGCCTACAGTAATGGGTATCATGCATCACTGAAGAAGAGCCCATTCGAAGCTCTATATGGAAGAAAGTGCAACACTCCAGTGAGTTGGGATAATCCAGCCGATAGAGTAGTAGTTGGGCCTGAGCTTCTCTAAGAGATGGAAGATCAAATGATAAAAATTAAACATAATCTAAAATATTCCCAGGACAGGAAGAAAAGTTACGCAGATAGTAACAGAACCCATAGGGAATTCAAAGTGGGTGACCATGTTTTCCTGAAAGTGAAAACTAACAGGAGTTCCCTGAGGCTGGGAAGTTGCGCCAAGTTGGCAGCAAGATTTTGTGGGCCATTTGAGATCCTAGAAATGATTGGGCCAGTTGCATACATGCTTGCATTACCTGCATCTATGACTATACATAATGTGTTTCATGTTTCACTGCTTAAGAAATATGTACCTGATGTTAATCATGTTATCGATTGGAATGTGATTCAGGTGGAACCAGAAGGTGTCTTGCAAGTGCATCCTGTGCGCATACTGGACAGGAAAAGAAAACAACTCCGGAATCGAGCTATAGAGCTTGTAAAGATCTAGTGGACTTGGTACGGTCCTGAGGATGCGACATGGGAGCATGCAGATGTTATGCGGGCAGAGTACCCGCCTCTTCTTGAAAATTTTGAAAAGCTTGGAGATGCTGTGTAAAGTTGCACTGAGGACAGTGCAAAAATAAGGGGAGGGGGATTGTAGTGTCCCCAAGGCCGAGCCCCATTGTAAACCATGTTCTGAAAGGAATTGTAATTATGT
>JZKD02S1727171.1:397356-413091 GCA_000966675.3 Picea glauca
TCATAAAATAATCATAAGTATTATCCTCTATAAGCCAACACCCTGCATTCTTGCAAAGTTCAACTATTCTCCACAGAAGAGGATTATTGTTGCATTTATAGTTGAATTCTTCGCTTATTTGTGAATTTGGAAGCACTTCATGGTTTATGCATATAATGGAACATATATGTGTAACAAAGTATGAATAGCACAGAAAGAATGCCATTTTCTTAACAAAAGTCTTCAGGAGAGTAAACAATGTCTTTAAGAACCAGCAAGAAAATGTTATAAATCCGGAGCCCAACAGAGATTTCAACAACGACGACGAGATTCATGTGGTGGTTAATAAACGCTAGGCCGAGCACCAATCCACTGTGCTAGAGACTTCAGGTACAATCGTCGACCAAAATTTTAGTATTTTGATAGATCTAGGTTCTATAGAGAGATTTATTTTTAGTGTAGCACTAAAAAGAATTAAAGTAAAGGCAGTCAAGAAGGATGAGTTTAGATACGTAGAAACGGATTCAGGTGCCAAACTAAAGGTTGGAGGAAATTTTATGGACTGCAGCATTAACTTGGAAGATTTTTTAATGAAGGCCAACCTATATGTCATGATCTTAGGATCATATTACATAGTGATTGGTATGGATTGGTTGGAATCACATGATGCAATACTCTACTGTAAGAAGAAACATTTAAGTTTAATAGACGATTTGGGATAGAGAAGAGTGACTGTAGGAAGAAACCAGAGATTTTCCTTGACGTTCATCTCTTCCCTATATCTACAAAAGAGTATGAGCAAGGGATGTAATTGTATGAAATTTTAGTGCTAAATGAAAAGGGCAAGGGAGAGGAATTAAAAAACCTTCTAGTAGTATGAGAGTTTGTAGACGTATTTCTAGAAGAGTTACCAGGTTTGGTGCTTGAAAGAGAGTTGGAGTTTACCATCAAATTTAAACCTGGAACTAAACCAATAGCAAGAATGGTGTATCAGATCTCAATTCTTGAGTTGCAAGAATTGAAAATGCAATTGAAGGAATTGTTGGAATTAGAACTTATACGTCCAAGTGTGTCACCGTGGAGTGCACCATTTATTTTCGTAAGAAAGAAGTATGGCTCGTGGAGACTTTATATTGACTACCGTCAACTAAACAAAACAACGATCAAGAACCAGTATCCATTGCCAAGAATAGACGATTTGTATGACTAGATGAAGGATTGATCGTGTTTTCAAAGATTGACTTGAGATCAGGATATCACCAATTACGAATTAAAGAGAATGATATCCCTAAGACCGCATTCAAGACGAGGTTAGGACACTATCAATTTATGGTTTTACCATTTGGACTGACAAATTCCCTGGGGGTATTCATGAGTTTGATGAATGGGGTGTCCCACGAATACATGGAAATGTTTGTTCAAGTATTTATTGATGACATATTCATTGATTCTCGGATGAAATAAGAGCATGATGAACATTTAATATTGGTACTATAGTGTCTATGGGAAAACAAATTGTATGAGAAATTTCTTAAATGTTCTCTTTACCAATCAAAGATTCATTACTTAGGGAATATCATATTTGGTGAAGGTATCACTATGGATTTGGAGAAAGTAGAGGATATTATGGAATGACATGTGCTGAAAAACATACAAGAAGTATGCAACTCTATGGGTTTAGTAGGATATCACCTACGGTTTGTCGAATGTTTTTCGAAGATAGAAAATACGATCACCAAATTGTAGAAGAAAAATAAGAAGTTTTTATCGACCGAGAAATGTGATGAATAATTTAAAAGGTTGAAGGAGTTGTTGACGATAGCGCTGATAATAAAATTCCCCGATATGGACAATGAATTCTTGGTATGCATGGATGCATCCAAGGAAGGTTTAGGTGGATTATTAATGCAATACAGTCAAGTGATTGCTTACACCTCAAGAAATTAAGAAAGCATGGGGAGAACTACGCAATGCATGATTTGGAGTTATTGGCCATTGTGTATGCCTTGAGAGTTTGGAGACACTAATTGATTGGACAAAAATTCAAACTAAATATAGATCACTTTGGACTACAACATATATTTACGGAGAGTGACTTGAACACACGACAAAGGCATTGGTCAGAGCTACTTAGAGAATACGACTTCGATATTTCTTACATAAAAGGTACGGTGAATAGAGTGGCTAATGCGTTGAGTCGGAGACCACACATATTATGGGTAATACCTCTTCAGAAGAATCTTCGAGAAAATATTCTAGCATTACAAAGAGACAATGATTGGTATAGGAAGTTAAGGTAAATATTGGACAAGTTACCATGATGGTACAGAAGTTTGAAGGATATACATTGGACAATGGTGGATTGATGAGATATAAAAATAGAATTTATGTATTGCCTAATGAATAATTAAGAAGTTTGATCTTAATTGAAGTGCATTGCGCTATGTACATGGCTCATCCAGGAATGACGAAGATGAAGGTGGACCTTAATCCTTTATTCTTCAGGAAGGGAATGAAAGAAGAAATTGTTAATTTCATGACAAGATGCCTAGAATGTCATCTAGTGAAAGTTGAGCATAGACATCCAACAAGATTATTACAACCACACATTATCCCAGAATCGAAATGGGAGGTCATTTCAATGGAATTTATTGTTGGATTGACACTGGCAGCAAGGAGACACGACTCAACTTATGTGGTAGTTGACATTCTGATGAAGAGTGCACACTTTGTACATGTGCGTATGACCTATTAGGTGCCATACATAGCTAGAGTTTTTGTCAATGAGATTGTGATATTGCATGGCATACCAAGAAAGATCATATACGATATAGGATCGGTGTTTACAGGACAATTTTGGACTAGTTTCGAAGAGGCCTTAGGAACACAAATGAACTTTAGTACAACATATCGCCCTGAGACAGATGAGAAGACAGAGAGAACAAACCAAAATTTGGAATATATGTTGCATATGTATGTAATGGAACAACAAAAATGTTGGGAAGAGTTCTTTCCACTGGTAGAGTTTGCATACAACAAAAAATATCAAAGTACCATTAAGATGGCACCATTTCAGTTTCTTTATGGGAGACCATGTCAGACATCGTTGAGCTGTAATAGGGTTCTGGTGGGACCAGAATTGATACAATAAATGGAAGAACAAATGAAAACGATAAGACAAAGGATTAAAGAAGCGCAAGATTGATAGAAGAGTTACACTGATGTACATCAAGTTGAGAACAATTATGAAGTTGGCGATCAAGTTTTCTTGTGGGTGAAACCGCACAAAAATTCGATCAAGTTTGGAAAGGGTGTTAAAATATCTCCTAGGTTTGTGGGACCTTTTGAAGTTGTGGAAAAGAAAGGACCTGTGGCCCATCGATTAGCCTTTCCTGATTCTTTAAGGCGTATGCATGATTTTTTTGATGTATTTGTTTTGAGACATTATGTTAGTGATCCTACACATGTGATTGACATGAGTTCTTTCCAGGTGTTAGATGAGGGTTCACTCATAGTGGAGCCAATCCACATTCTGGACCATCGTATTCGACAACTATGGTGTCGAATAGTTGATCATGTCAAGATTCAATGGGATAATTATAGTATGCACTCGACTACATGGGAGGAGCATATGATATCCATCAACAATTTCCTTATTTATTTGATAGATTAGAATTATATATTGTGTCAGATAGTTGTCACAATATCTTGAAAAGTTATAAGAATCACGAAAAATTGAAGGCCAATAGTACCCTTTCCTGATAATTTTAAAAGCAATAGTTTTAGCAGAAAAGTGACCTCCTACATGAATGACAAAATCTGAAGATCCATGAGTTTCTTGTAATAATTTTTGTGCTTTCTCATTGTTCACACAGCGAAGTAACATACCATCGATAGATATCCTAAATAATAAGTCTCCTAAAATGATATATATGGAATATTCAAGACATATCCTTCTCCTTTGATGAGTATCTAAGTTATCTGGACATCTTTGATTTTGCAGGTAATACACCAGATCCTTGTACCAGAGATGTTCAATTATAGGAAGGATTTGACTATCAATATAAAATAGTGTTGACAGAGAGCTATCTTGTTCATCAATTTCTTCACTCGCTTCTGCATGTTGAGCTAAGTGAAGGGATAAGTGATGCCCCTTAATGGTTTTAGAAGTCATGATAGTTAAATCATGCTCCTGGATCTTGGCAAGAAAATGTGCAAGCTTCCCTGAAAGATAAGTCCATGAGAGAAAAAACTTGACAGTAGGTAAAGGGACTTTTACCAGTGTGTTCTTACCTAAGATAAAGTGGTGAAATTTTTCAATAGCTTTAACAAGAGAAAAATAATGTTTTTCAAGATAAGAATATTTAAATTCATCATTTGACAAGATTTGACTCATGTAAGCTACTAGTTTCTCATTAACTTGGTCATCACATTGCATGAGAATAGAAAAAATTTCTTCCTCTATGGCATTAGTATATATAATAAATTCTTTTTCAAAATTTGTCTTCGCAAAAACCAGTGCATAATTGATTTCCTTGTTGATCCTTATGAAACAATTTTTGACGTCATTAATCCAAGAAACGAAGCAATATTTCTTAAGAAGATTGTGAATTAGTTTGACCATTACATCAAAATCAGGAACAAACCTACTGACAAATTTGATAATACTCATAAAGGCTTGAACCTCATTTTTTGAAGTAGGAGCAGGAAGATTTAGGATAACAACAATCCTTTCAGGATCTATGCTTATTCTTGAATCAAAGACAATGTGTTCAAGGAGATTTCCCTTGGTAATGTCAAAGATAGACTTAGAAGGATTTAAATAAATGCCAAATTTCTTGCATCTTATGAGAACCTTTCTAAGATGACCAAAATGATCTGATCATTTTTTTGAATACACAATTAAGTCATCAAGATAAATCTGAATAATTTTGTCGATCAAATCGTCAAAAACTATTTGCATAGTTATTTCTAAGGTGGCACCTCCATTAGATAAGCCAAAAGGAATACGTTCATAGGCGAATGTTCCTCAACATGTAATAAAAGTGGTTTTATATTTATCTGTCCTTTTAACCTTGATTTGATTATAACCAAAAAACTCGTCAAGTAAGGGCATCATTTGTGACCCTGTAACTTGATGGAAAATCATTTCCATTTTAGGGAGAGGAAAATGGTATTTTATGCTAGCTCTATTCAATGCACGAAAATAAACGCATAGTCTAATCTGACCAGTTCTTTTCCGAATGGGAACCAAATTGGAAACCCACTCAGAATACTTAACAGGGAAAATTATCCCAACGTTCAAGAGTTTTTCCAACTCCTTCTGAATAGTTGCTTCCAGTGCAGGGTTAATGGGTATTTGTTTTTTCCTAACCGTTTTTATGCCCTCATTGATAGGAATTGCATGTTGTATAAAATCAGGATCAAAACCATGAATATCCTCATAAGACCAAGCAAAAATATCTTGAAATTCATGAAGTAACTCAGTGAACTTCAAATTTTCTTCATCAGAACATTGGGCACCTATCTTAACATTCTTTGGAAAATCGAGAGTCCTAATGTTCAAGGAAATGGTTTTACCCACTTTCCTTTAGAATCCTCTTCTTTATTTCTTTCTTTGTTTCCTACATCACTCTATAAAAATCAAATTTCTAGAGGAGTCACGCCCTTTGAAATTTTGTTGTCTTCCATGGATATAATCTCCTTGGGATTATAAGGTTCATTTTGTATGAAAGAACAGATGCTCTCATCACTAGGGAAGACCTACCATGACTCTACATTGTCAGGGATATGAGGACAATACAAATATTCAAAGTTGTAATCAGGTTTGTGGTAGAAGTTGCCTAGTATGAGAGGATGAAAAAACAACTAACTTGTCAGCCATTGAGTTTAATTCCCTTTTAACATGAGTGATGTTGAATGATAGCAAGTTAGAGATAATCGCCCAAATAGTTTGGGTGTAGCATTTCATTAACTTGTTTCTAGGAGAATATATCTTACATACAAGGTTTACAACAAGTTCAGAGGCCCTAAAACTTTAGGGTGACGACAACCTAAATTATAGGAATTTTCAATGCTTAGCAGTAACGATTCAAATTTGGTGACATTGTTTGTGTAGGAAAACTATAACCTATAGGAAAAGTTGTGAATTTTACCCATAGGAGAGAAAAAGATAATGTCAGCTCCATTTCCTTCATTGGATAATGAACCATCAAAGTGCATATGCCACATCCCATCCTCTAGATCGATTTGTTCTAAGTTAGTGTTTTCCTCATTGACAAAGATTGAGTACACTCCTAAGTCCTACTCGACATAATTTACATTAGGCTGTGGGATGCTTTCTATATAAGGTGAAGTTATTCCCTCCCTTAGGACTATGATGTTCTTCCCATTCTGAGGAGAATATAAGTGTGTCTCATCAAGGGAGAGGTATCCACCAGTCAAGGCTTGCTAGTATATTCCTAAGATGATTGAATAATTACTCATTGGCATGTCAATTAGTTGAATATTAAGGGTTGTCCTTATTTCAGGATGTGCACACAAAACTTGTTGGCATGTTTTATAGGAAGAGTTTTCTTGTCATTGATGGAAAGAAAAACAATGATGATGGAAAACAGGAAAAGCATAAGCTTAGGAGGAGGAGCGAACAATATGCAGAGATCAAAGCATGTTAGGAGGAGGATCGTGACTGTCTGATCTACAATCCATATCAATGACAATGATGAATTGCAAAGAGAGAAAGTATAATTAAGCAACTCGCTAGTTATAATCCCACAATCGATCTAGATCATCAGATCTCATAAACCCAAATATCGATGATTGTGGTTGATCTAAAAAATGACCAGATTAAGTCGGATTAAGTCATGACCATCAGATGCGCAACCTCCAGATCAATGTTAGGGATAGATTGTGGAGATCGAAAGGATAATTAAATATCGTTCTATTTCCAATCCTGCAATTAGTCAGGACTGTCAAAGCTTATAGCTTCAAAGATCAACAATTGTGGTTGAATCACCAACAAATGCACAACTTTAAATTGTGAATCTTGGGTGACGAATTAAATCACTTGCAATTTGTTTTTCCACAATCATCCTTGATCATGGATATTCTTTGAGAGTATTCATGACCATTGGATCAAATTAAGTAGGAGGATAAGATAAGTGAGGTAAAATATCTGATATCTTAACTATGTGAATTTTCGTTAGCTGTCAGATCTCTTTAAAGTGGAAGGATAGTAAAATCAATGTTAGAGGTTCATTGGATCTAAACCAAGGCAAAGCTGCATCACATACAAATTGAGTCATTGATATAAGTTCATGATCAGCGAACAACATTAGTTTTGGGTCTAAATATGTGAGGAGGTTAAGCTCCAGAGAAGTCACTTCGAGAGATTCAGTTTGATATTTGAAATCTCCGAAGTTTGGAGAGCCAGAGAGACAGAATACATTCTTGACCATCAGATCATTCAAAGTAAATCTTAATCATCAGATTGTACGAAGAAGATCTCAAGAATCAGATTGTCCAAAGTGCATCTAGGTCGTCTAATACAGAGCATCAGTTTGAGATTTGAAATCTCTGAAGTCTGGAGAGTCGGAGAGATGAAATACATTCTCGATCATTGGATCATCCGAAGTAAATGTCAATCATCAAATCATCCAAATAAGGCCTCAAGTGTTGGATAGTCCGAAGTGCATCTGGGCCGTCTAATCCCGAGGGTCATTTTGAGATTTGAAATCTCCGAAGTCTAGAGATTCAGAGAGCCAAAATACGTTCTCAACCATCATATCGTCTGAAGTAAATCTCAGTCGTCAGATCATCTGAAGAAGACCTCAAGCATTGGATCATCCAAATTGACTCTGGGTCATATGATCTAGAGCATAAGTTTGAGATTTGAGATTTCATAAGTCCAGAGACCCGAAGGAGATCTCGACCATTGATTGAGAAAGGGGATGCATAACCGTTGATTTGGTTGAAAGGTCAAAATTCTGGAGTAGAGGAAGAGTCGTTGATTGAGAAGGAAAAGTGTTCGTGGATCATCGACTATGAAATATTGGAATACAAAAGAAAGCTAGGTTTGAGGTTTGAAACCCCCGAAGCTCGGATCAAAAAATAAATCACAATAATTGATTTAAGGAGGTTGGATTTGATTGATAGATCGTGAAATATCAAATATGAACTGTCCATTTAGGAGAACTGCCAAGATCATGAGATCGAAAGTCCTATCACATTATGGGGTTAGAACATGCTCAAATATTAATTTTTTGTGAGCGGGTTGAAATCAAAACCATCGTATCTCCAAAGGCATACATGGAGTTCTGTAGTGAATTGCAGGGTGAAAAGCAGGTTTCCCTCAAACCACCTATGGACGCGCTCGCAATCACGTGGTCAGGTGAAGTTCATATCCCAATTTCATATCAAAAAAAAAGGGGAGCTAGTGCTCACTATACCAAGATCGTGAAGTTCCTTTTGAATAGGCGTATGGTCACGTGAAGGAAGGGGATTAGAAGCCAAAGAAGCCATAATTTTTTGGCTATAATTGACAGAGAAGACAAAGAGTTGTGACTGCCATAGAAGCCAAAGAATCTTTGGATAATGACCACTAATGATGAACAGAGATAGAATAACTGCCAAGGAAGATGAAGAGTTCATATGATGATCAGGAAGACGACTCGATGTGATAAAGACATGCAGAACAGAGAGTAGATAGAGATTTTTTGAATGTTATGCATGTGGGAAGGAAGAGGTGCAGGGAATAAAATGTAGATGCAACACATATCATAATATGATGAAGAGAAGATGAACATAGTAGCGTTGTGCAGAGGAAGAAAAAGGGTAGAGCATAGAAGCAAAAATATGCAGAAGCGGAACAGAGCATAGAGACTGAAGAAGGCAGAGGAGATATGGATTTGTAACAAACCATATCAGAGACACACCAAGTAAGTAATGTTTTATATCTGAGGGTGCTTCTAGGGAGGATTGTTTTCCTCATAGTTTTAAGTGGGTGCTTGAACACAGGGAGTTGTAGCTTCCATCTGGTTACAGCCAGAAAAACCAGGGTGGTAGGGTGGTGCAAGGGAGAACCATTGTTCTTTGTTATATAGGTTGGTGCCTATGTTACTCAAAGTTGATGCTTCCATCCAGTTCGTGCTGGAACACTCAGGGAGTTGGTGCTTCCTTCTAGTGGGTGCTAGAGAAATCAGAGGGTTGGTGCTCTCTACAAGTTGCATCTTGTTAAAGATGAGGTTGTAGCCTCATGTTGAGTTGGTGCTCAAAGAAATATGATGTACAGAACTTAAAAGATTGCCTATCATTCGAAGAAGAAGAGGTTTTCTCCCTTTATGGGTTTCCCCATGAAATATATATCTCTGTGTATATCAAATGTGTGATTGATGTTTTTTATTTCTTCTATTCATTTCTTTCATAATCTTGATGATCACTTGGAGAAGGTTAATAATATTTTAATAGGCATAAAATTATTTAAGCATAGTAACAACTGATTCACCCCCCCCCCTCTCAGTTTTCTTAGTAATTCCAACAAAACTAAGGTCACATCCTTTATCTCACCTATGGTAGATTGTTGTAAACTATTATAAGAGAGCATGCTTCTGGCATTTTCATTTGTACAAGACAACCCTATCTCTTCCATAATTATTTCCTACATTACGCTTGGGCCCGAACCACCATCAATCAGACAACAATGGGCTATTTTGTCCATAATATTTACAGAAATGAAAAATGGGTTTTTTTTATAGGGTCTCTAAAATTATGTACACCTACTTTATTTACAGTTGAGTCCTCTTTGTCTACCTCTTCAGAGAGATTGGCTATGATGAAATATTTTCCTTCCATGAAAATTTTCAGATTCTTTTGTTGCTCCGGGACGACAACCATGTCCATAAGAGTAGCATTGACTTTAATATTAGCCAATTGATTGAGAATATTGTATTTGGAAGAGGGAAGAGGGGAGGGAGTTCATCGACTACTAGGAGTTTTATTAACTTTTACAATAACAATTGGTGAATATGAGCTTGGGCTAGAAGAAATGCGAGGAGGATCATATTTACATTTCAAAGCATAATATTTATTCCTAGTGTTTATGATCATGCCATCCTCTGGTTCTGCAAAATCTAGGAAAACAATAGTAGTTTCAGGGATTTTACCAAAGATTTTATCTCTGGCACTCTTCTTTACCTCAAAAGTACTTTCCTCATGGTCTTCTTGACAAAATTTACACCAACTACGAGGCATCATGGATTTAGGATGAAAGTTGTTTTCATTAGGATTCCTAAAGGGCGGTCAAGAAGAAGATGAGGCCCCAGGGGTAAGTGAAGGGACATTTCCCTTTTTCTCATACGCTATCATACAATTATTCATGTCTTGTACAAGCTATAAGAGGGTGGATATGTCCATTTGTTTAACTGATTCACCCTTGTGAATACTTTCTCTTTCAAGCTATTCTTCATACTCTAAAAAACTATGTAGAGTGGAACCAATGTTATCGATGGAATTTTATTCAAGCCTATGGTGATAGGGAGAAGGTAGATCATTATAGTAATGCATAAAAACGACTTGGTTCTGAGGGAAAATAATTTTGGGAATTTGGTTATATAACTTGGTGAAACGTAAGTTGAAAGACTTGATAGTCTCACTGTCTTTGCACACAATTTTATTGTACTCCCATAATTGCTCGACTGGGATCTTAGACTACCCATGAGTAGATTTGAATCAATAAGCTAACTCTTCCCAAGTGGAAATAATATTGGGAGGAAGATCAACGAAATTTTTCGATGCTTTCCTTTTAAGGGAATTAAGAAATGTGCGCATACAAGTGTCATTGTCATTGGCTCCTATGTTTTACAGGCATTAGAAAATGCCACCAAGTGTTCATTCGTAGTGACTATGTTATTTACTTAAAACTTAGAGAGATTCTCTTTGAATTTTGGAAGTGGAAGAGTAGGAGGTGCTAGGTTCAAAGGAGAGGAAAAATGCCATAGATTAGTAGTAGAATATTCTTCAAATTAAAAGAGACCATACTTCTTTATGACCTTAGTGGGATTGGTGGTATATTGGAAAGGGAATTGATGGCTATACAAGCTACCAATCACTGATGAGGATGAAGGTTGATATGAGTATGCACTTGTAGTGCCACAAGAGCCACTGCTAGATTCCATCTTGTGAATGATAGGTAAGGGAGAGAAAGAGAAACTTGATGAATCAGACAAATTTCTCCTTAGAGTACGTTGTTGAGTTGAAAAAACAACCTTTCTTCTTCCTATTTCAACAATAGGGTTGATCTCAGGTGATAAATCTCTTCTTCTCCTAGAGATGAGATGGTTTAAGGACATGAAAAGAAGATCAAAACTTTAGGAAAAAGAATGTTATGGATGATTCACAGGTGTCTTTACCTAGCTTCCCAACATTCTTGGACACTTGTGTGTTGCTCAATCACTTCCCACGAGAATTCAAGCTCAACCTAGGTATTAGAAGTTTCTAAGATGGTATTGAATAAGGTTAAAGCAATGTTGGACTGATTTTTAAGACTGGGCTCAATATTGGGATGCCTTGTAACAGGTGTTGTCATGAAGGAAATAAAACAATGAAAGAATCAAAAGCATAAATATAAAATTTTCAATGATAATTAAGAATACAATCAACCAGAGAGATATGGAATATCTCCCCAATATGGTCACCCAATAAATCTTGAGGAAAATATATGATTTATCTTACTTGAGCAATTTCGAATCCCTCCTAGCTAAGGCAAGATAGTCAGGAATATCACCCTATGTTTTGTAGCCTCAAAAAGTATTTCCTAATCCATAAGTATTAATTACAAGGGCTTAGGACGATTTTTTGAATGAAAAGATTGTTGCAAAATATGAAATTTTTATATAATTTTTTGAAAATATACATATTGCAAAAATTAAATGTGGAGATCAAAAGCAAAAGTAACCAAGTCAAAAATTCACACAAATGAGACAAAATAACAATCACTTTATTTCATTCCAAAAAATTAAGTATCTCTCTCTTTACAAAATTGTAGTGAGGGCATGGACCAAAGTCAAATTTAGATATCCCCGATGAAAACCATACAAAAGAATTGACAAGAAGTAAAAACTGAACTTTTAAAATCTGGATCAGCTTGCCACAGACTATTGCCAATTTAACTCTTCACAATATCCTCTATCAGTTATGAAACTCAATCCATAAACAACCAAGTATACATAGACTATAAAAGATAGATCAACACCTATGAAACAAACATTTGAATGATATGGTCCATCTTTGAACCTTGCTATCTACAATGGGACCCCGCTGTCAAAAAGAGAATTAGGCCTTTAATGAACTAAAGAATGAATGAAAAATGAAATATCTCATGAAAACAAAAGAGAAAACCTAGTATTACTTTCTCCTTCTATTCTCTCATTGTTCTTCCTTCTTATTTGGCTTTTATGCATTCCAAATTAGTTGAAGTAGTTCAAGTACTTCCTTTAGTTAAGTTAATTAAACTTAACTAATTTTAGTTTAGGGGAATTAATAATAATAATAATAATAGTTAAGGGTCCTTATTTAATAATAACTAAGTAGGTGGGACCCCTTATAACTACCTTCTTTTATTATTTACAAAAATAAACACAATTTAGATAATCATTCAAACACATGTCTCCTTGTAAATCCCAAAAATATTTCCAAAATTTGAATATTAAATATCATAAATAATTCAAATCAAATCCAAAACATGTAATTAACCACATTATCCCCAAAAAATATCTTGTTGTCCAAAACTTTCTCCATACCATTGTTTTCAATAAATCAACCATAAATACATAACTAAAATCCATATTTTCCAGTTTTAGAGGCAATCCTTCTTCTGTCACTCATGTCCCCTTTGGACTTCCCATAATTAGCCTTAGGTTGATTCAAACCTTGAGGCTTAATCTCACTAATAACATGGGATAAATTGTCCTTCATATGAATATTGGAGGAAACTGATTTTGATGAGTCATTTGAAGGAGATGAGGGGGAGGCAACAACTTTACGTTTGTATTGCACATGGGTAACCTCAGTTTTAAGTCATTTTCTAGATTGAAAGGACTGAACAGGTGAATGTACAGGGGAAATTTGAGCATTAGTATTTACAGGTGGTGGAGGAGGAGGCAATGACAAGTTGGGCTAGTCAAGATGGTGGGAGATTGTCAGATTGAAAATCTCATTCCATCCATCATTTTCAGGAACTTATGGTTGCACGGATACATGAGGAGGCACATGAATACCAGGGATATTTTGAGGCTATAAGGGAGGCCTCTCTAATCTAAGTTGAACTATCCCTTTCCCAATCCAATTTAAGAACCTAGCTTTAAATAGTTGGCACAACTCCTGGGGGTCGACATCAAAATGAATTGAGAATATAGGCCTTCTAGGATGTCTGTACCAATTACCTCTTCCTCTATTATTTCTTCCATGAAGTGCTCTTTTGAAGAAAAACATCCTGTATGCAACAATTCATTCGAAACTAGTGCTTAACATACCATACATGGGATTTTGTTTATATGAAACAAAGTTTGGCTCAGAAATCGACATAAGACCCATGCAATTCAATCCATAATAAATTATTTAATAATTGCAAAGTGAGCAGGGGATGAAATAGCATCCATGGATATCTGAAGGGATTGTAATGAGTGAAAAAGTGGTAGCATGACAGGGAGTAAGAACATGAGTATTGCTCAAGAATTCATTAAATAACTAATTGTGCAATCAACACCAAAATATATCAGCTGCCACCTATTTTTGTGTCATATATTTGCCACTGCCATACAAAGTGTTTAATTTATTTTATAGATCAGGGTGTGCAAAAATGAAATTGGGATCGTGAGGGGGTTATAATGAGTGAAAAAGTGATAGTATGAGAGGTAATAATACATATATTGTTCATAAAAATAAATTAAATCAAGCAACAACCAGAAATATGTTCATACAGGAATCCAATAAGTATCCACCTTAAAACCAAAAAACTTCATTTAATTGTCCCTTATTTAAAGACAAAATACTCAATTATAGCAGCTTTCGTATCTATACAATATCTATGCAACATCATATAACACCATTTCCAATTCCATAATTATAACCCTTTGAGTCATTGTCTGTCATGCTCCAATGCTAATCCTTTTTCTTTTTAAAACAAAATATAATATGCAGAGTGATTCCAAACATCCATGTCCAATATTCATTCCTTGAAATCAAATAATAATAGACCCAATATTAACCACCAATAATCAACTTTCCATCATTGTTCGACATAATTCATTGCATTAAAACTCATAATTGGGCCCTGATTCAATCACATATAGTTATTTAAAACTATAATCGACACAAATCTTGATTTGACAATAGAATTTAACCAATAACATGCAACTCTGAGCCTAAGTTTTTTTGAAAATCAAACATATACAAATTTCCTTTAAAAGAATTACGCAACAATTGACAATCATATAATGCTTGAGGAGAAACAAAACCACATTGTGCGCAAGGAGAACATAACCAAATCACACACATGTGTCTTTTAAACTTTGAAGGGACCACGAACATGCTAGGGTTTAGCACTGTAAATGGAGGTAAGAGAAAATAGCTTGATCACAGGAGATAGTCTCTGAGACACAGAGTTTTCATGTTCTTTTAAAACAATTGTTGTAGAGAGGTAAATAGATGTATCATTGCCCATGCCCCCTTTTTTATCAAGTTGTCATTAGGGAATAATATTTGAAGAAACAAAGAGAAAGGAATTAATAATAATTTTAATGCTAAATGAAAAGGGTGAGGGAAAGGAATTAAAAAACCTTCTAGTAGTATGAGAGTTTGTAGACGTATTTCCAGAAGAGTTACTAGATTTTCCACATGAAAGAGAGTTGGAGTTTACCATCGAATTGAAACATGGAGTTGAACCGATAGCAAGAACTCTATATCATATGTCAATGCCTGAGTTGTAGGAGTTGAAAATGCAATTGAAGCAATTGTTGGAATTGGAACTTATACATTCAAGTGTGTCATCTAGGGGTGCACCATTTATTTTCCTAAGAAAGAAGGATAGATTGTGGAGACTTTGTAGTGACTACTATAAACTAAACAAAGCAACGATGAAGAACCAATATCTGTTTGTTAAGAACCAAATATCAATATAGCATAAAAAAACCTCAGAATAAGTACTCAACGCCTTGAAAAAAATATAATTTCAGATAATAAGCCTCTTCGAGGGGGCAACCTCCTTTTACCCCACATAAATGTTCAAGTACAAGCTGATTCTAAATGAAAATGTCTCCTTCATATATATAGGAGACTAGGAGGTATAATTACAACTAATGGAATAAACTCGACATAAATAAAATAACATTACTAATGTAATATGCCCCAATTAAGGGGTGATGAGCCAATATTAGGGATTAACATGCCCCTACCCTTGAGACAAGTGTTGTCCGCAATGCTTGAGTAAGTCTGGATGCTTCTGTATAAAAGACTCATCTTACCAAGTGGAATCTTCAACCAGTAGTTTCCTCCATTTAATGAGATACTCTGAAATGGATCGATTCCTCAACTAGCGAATTCTTGTGTCAGTGATGGCTTCATGATCCAATATGTTTTTTCCTTCCTCATCAAGTTCTGGCAATATAGTTTGAACTGGGATCTTGTCACCTATAACCTTCTTTAAGAATGAAACATGGAAAACTGGGTGTACTCATGAAGATGCAGACAACTCCAATTTGTATG
>JZKD02S1727171.1:423048-446305 GCA_000966675.3 Picea glauca
ATATATATATTGACAAATATTGTTGACGATTTTTCCTTGAGTGTGCAGGACACTTGACAGATTTTTGATGTGAATGGCATCAATGGACCTCCTTAGACTATAGATTGAGTCATGGAGTGGATTGTATTGGTTTGAGTATTTCATTTATGCATATGTGACATATGATTGATTTAGTATTATTATGTATATGGATAAGTGACAATGTTTTGTGAATGGATGCAGTCTCACAAATGATTGCTAATATGACTCACATAAGGAGTAAAGGGGTCATGCACATAAACCTGATATTGAGGGAGATGTGTGGAAGCATCCCTGTCACATCCTACTAGCACTCCCTTTGTGGCTCGAATTGTAGGTTAACAATTACCTACTTTGAGAGGTCCATGATGTCTTGAGGGCATACTGAGACAATTGCTCACGAAAAATTTAAGCGACGCGCAATAAGGTTGAGTCCTTATTCCTTGGAAGCCCTTAGTCTCTCACAAGGTCACCCAAATGTAGTGTTGACTGAAGGGTTGGACAACTACCAAAACCAATCAAAGGCGAGTGGCACCCTTGGAGCACTGAGTGTGTCTTGAAGGGAACGTAGCGTAAATAAAACTTGAGTCAATGAATCTAGGTGGCCTGGAAAATATGGAAAGAATAACTATAAACCTTAAAAAAAATATTTAGGCCTTGTGAGATATGAATAATTAATGAGTGGTTTATTAGTTGTAAATCCCAATAAAGGTCTAAGACTACTAAAAAAAATTAGGCATAAGTCTAAGTTATTTTAAGGAGACTAAACTAAATTATTAACTAAATTAAAAAGAGGAATGAGGTAAATCAATTTAAGAATTAAGTAAAATGAAATAAACCTAAAGATTTGATTTAATGCACATATGTGCAAGAAAATACCAATTTGGAATTCAATATAAGAAATGAATAAAACTGAGAGAATATGTGTATGTATAGAATGATATTTAGAGTTTAGCTACCATTACTTTAAGTAGAAGAAGACTCATATTTTAACTCAACTTATATTTAGTAAGGTGTGTGTCATTAAATAAGAATACGGGGAATAAAAATACAACTATGAGTGATTTAAGGAGCGCATTTGGGAAATGTGTGAGAAATTGACTTCTACTTAAAATAAAATATGGAATTACTTGTGCAACTTGGGGGGAGGGTGACAAGTGTGAGGAGGAATAATTCTCAATTAATTACTTATTTTATTTTTATTTTTGCAAGCTATAAATAAATTGGTTTCCAAGGAAATAGATCAACAATGGTTATTGGTAAAGTTTGGCTGCTAAATCATGTTTGACTGGTTTTACTTGTAGGAGTTGGGATACCAAGTTTGAGAGGGAGTGGTGGCTTTACTTTGCGAGGTAAGCTTAGAGCTAGAGTAATTCTAGTTTTTTGTGTGTGGCCCTTTTGTGACTCGGGGGATAAGGAGGAAGAAGAGTATCCATAGTGTTGGTTGAGATGTACCAGTGAAGTCTTCGTGGTTAGCAAGCAGAAGGACAAAGAGATTTCTAGTTGCCGAAGAACATCTCCAAGCCCAGCTTAGTCGATGACGATATTCTCATTGAGTTTGAATTGTAATAAGTTGAATCACATATGTACGATTTATTTTGTTTTGTCGCAACTCTGATGTCTTATTATATTCTCATTGAGATTGAATTGTATTAAGTTAGAATCAATTGTTTTACCTTTATTAGCCTCAAGAAGAAGTCTTGAAGATTCCATTAAGTCGTAGTTCTACGGAAATATATTACCTGTTACTATATATAATGTATTATTCAAATCTTTTAGTTGGTTATCTACAACGATAAGGATTTAATCCTGCAAGTACACAGTTAAATTAATTCCGAGGTCTCCTTATAGGAAATTTTTCTTTCTTGATTCCAAACTTTGTAGATACTTGGAAGTATGATATAACCCTCCCTCAATAAAAGGCATACTCCTTTGTTGTTGAAAAAGGCTCTATTATATACGCTATCAACCATCCGTTCAGGTACATTTTTTTTGTCCTCTTAAAGTTAAGTCGCCCTAGGTTTTTTGTTTTAACCAGTACGCTGGAACGAGACATAAAATAAGTCACAAATATATGCTTACACTATTAAATCTGAGTGCAATACCCAAGCTAAATCTAAACCACGACATCTCTACCTTCTAGAAGATCGATGCAAGCCAAAACGTATTGTAAATTTATAGAAGAGCTATTGATCATATGTTGGTTCACTCATGCTTTATTAATGTGTATTTCTATTATTATATTGTTGGAAATCTTTCCATGATAATTAATGATTAAGTCGTTACTCTTTTAACCAATAGATTGGAGTGTGAATAAAGTTAATTAATATATTTTATAGCAATTGCTTACTTAAGGCCTATTATTTATATTATATTGCAATAACTCATTCCTAGAGAATTAACAATTGACAATTGAAACTATTCATAAATTTAAGAATTGAAATCTAGTTCACATATTAAATTAATTTATGATGAAGTCCTTACTTAATACTGGACAAACCGATTGGAAACAAAGTTAGGTTATATTTTATTAGTAAATGATTACATAAGACTGGTTATTTATATAATATCGGGTTATTTATATAATATCAGGTGATTAAATAAAGGGATAATGTATTATTATATTTAATATAATAATACATCCCTTGTTTTAAAAATACAATTAACTGCATCGCGTGTTTTAAGAAAAAAAATTCGTTCATTCCAAGACATCAGTATTTGTTTTAAAGGTTTAACCTTAAATGAAAATGTTTGGTCGTTTCTCTTCATTGGATGTCCTTGTATTAAATCATTGTCCACAAGTCAATTTATTAATATAGTATGGAACGAGAGTGGTCTTCTTATAAATTTTTTCAATGGATATACATAATGCAGTGGAATCCTTATTATATTATTTTTTGGATTTATTTCCTCATAGTCACGACAAGTGGGCTCCAATTTGTGCGAGCTTGAGTTACTTTTAATTATAACTAGACTTGGGAATTTCAATAGTGAAGGATTGAGATGAATAATTGAAATGGAATAGTGATTCTACTTGTAAATCGTGAGTTTTCTTTTATAAAACCCTTGAGCTACGTAGTTGGATTTCATTCCCTAAATTTGATTTCTTTTAAAATATTAAAGTATCTACTTAGTTAATGTAATGAATAAATTTATATTATAATCATTACTATAATGTAATAAATAGTTCACATGAAATGCCATATCATATTTTGAATTTAGGAGATAGTGAAAGGTGGCTGAAACCAACTTGTATTTAAAGTTTAGATAATACAAGCCTAGCCTATTCTATTAAATAAAGGTTGAAAACCTTTAACATGACTTTAAGTAAATGTGAGATTAGAGGTGGCGGGGATTATAAGCTTGTGAAGTAATACTATTCTAATTGATAAGGGTCAATACCCATGTCTTGTTTTATAACAAAGGAAAATATTTATAGAGTATAGATGTTATAGTTGTACATGTTTACGATAAATAAAACTTTCATGTTACTTTTGTGTTTTAGATAATTTTTTAAATTAGTGATATAATTTCAAGAGAAATTGATGTTTGAATTGTGATGAATGGTATTTTATGATTTAGTTTATGATAACGATGACAAGTACATAATTTTACATCACGAGTTAAATAATTAGTAATAATTATTCATTTTTATTCGTCATTAATCTAATTCTTCATCTCGGTGGTAATTAAGTAGCTCTTATTTATTGAAGTTTCTGGCATAGAATGAATGTTCCTTAACCACTTACTGTTGAATTTGTTTCTTGAAATTTTAGAGTAGAAATGTTTGGGGTTTAGATACCTCTTTGTTCCTCAGAACAATCGCCAGTCCTCAGACCTTAAGTGGTCAAAATCAATTGGATGAATCCTGGACTTGAGCGTTGCTTATATTTTTTGGAGGTCCTAACCATCCAGGATAGGTTGGGTGTGTATTTTCCTTCAGTATTCAAGACATAGTTGATCAATTATGAGCATCTCGCTTCAGTTGATTGTGATGTGTTGACTTTGCGTCGCTAATTTATTGCAATGACATGTTTAATATGTTTCGTTATTTATTATGATAATGCATTGATTATACACTACTATTAATTATGTTAATACATTGATTACGTGTCATTATTAATTAGGATGATGTGTTGATGGCGTTTCTATTCATTATGTTGTGACATTTAATTTCCTATTGCTTTAAAAAAAAATACTTGTTGTATATTGTTTTCGTTGTCGTAATGGACGGGTCCTTACATATGGTATTAGAGAGGGTTCAACTCTATGACTATGGATCGTTGTGCCTTCCACTGTATTAAGAAATTGATTAATAACTTATCGCTAATTTAAATTTGAATTTGTCCATGCAGGTAATCATGGTTAGAGAACGTAGTGGAGGTAGATGATGTGGTGATAGGGGAGGAGCAACGCCTCCAGTAGAACCCATGGCTGAGGGCTCTGACCCCCAAGGAGAAGAATATGTCATTGGGCAGGAGCAGGTTGCAGTGGGATATGTGGTTGGTTTGATAAGGTCTTTTGATAGGATGTCAGAGGCCTTGATTAAGTGACTAGATAGAGATGAGGCCAGGGCACATGTACCCAATGAGGGTTCACAGTGCACTCCAGATGGTAGTGGTAGCACTCACAGAGAACTCGAGAAGGTGAAGTTTTCCAAGTTCATGGGTGCCACAAATGCTTAAGTTGTTGATGCATGTTGAAGAACATGGCGATGTGTTTTTCACTTCATGACTACACCTCTAAAATGAAGGTCTGCATGGTGGTATTTAATCTAAAGGGGAGGACTCTTCTATGGTGGAAGACGCTCCTACCTCAACTAAACATGGTTGTCGAAGATGTGTTATGGGAACTGTTTGAGGAACAATTCCGAAAGAGGTATTTTTCAGAGGAACTCATTGAGTGTCACATCAATGAGTTCAACACCTTACGACAGAGTAGTCATACAGTACCAGAGTATGAGGTCCGATTCATGGAGCTTCTTAGGTATGCTCCACATTTGAACAAGAAAAAGATAAAGGTCAACAAGTTTGTGTTCGGCCTTAACTTCAACATCTGTGCAAAGCTGAGGATACTGATTCCTTATACGTTGCACGACACAGTCTAGAAGGCCCTCATAGTCGAGGAAAAACTGACCAACGGGGGTTAGGGTAGGACTCCTATGAGACCGACTAGACAAAGGACCTCAGGAGTGCAACAACATTGGAAACCAACCAGACAGAGATCAGGGTATCGAGATACGTCTAGAGGACCCATGTTCATGACACCACGACAACCGAATCCTCAACAGAGGAATCCATACAGAGCACCATCTCATCAACAACAACAACAATTTAGGCTTGTTTGGCAGAATAAACCAGGATCTTACAACGATAGGACATCAACTTCTACTTAAGGGACCAGGAGTACTGTACCGAAGACCAGATGTTGGACATGTGGAGAGTCACATTACTAGTGAGACTATCTGGATGAGAAGGACATAACGGAAAAATCAATAGGACACACTACAATTGGAGATTTGGGCAAGGCCCACAGGATTCATGCAGCGATGAATAACTGCCAAGACAAGCACCAATCAAATATGCTCGAGACGTTAGATACAATCGCCGAACAAACTTTTAGTATTTTTATAGATAAAGGTACTACAAAGAGATTTATTTCTAGTGCAACGCTAAAAGGAATTAAGGTGAGGGTAGTCAAGTACGATGATTTTAGATACATAGAAATGGCTTCGGGTGCCAAACAAAAGGTTGGAGGAAAGGTTACAGACTGTAGCATTAACTTGGGATATTTTGTAACGAAGTCCAACCTATATGTCACGATCTTAGGATCCTATGACATAGTGATTGATATGGACTCGTTGGAATCAAATGATGTGATAGTCAAGTATAAGACAAAACGGTTAAGTTTGACAGATGATGCGGGACAAAGAAGAGTGATTGTAGGAAGAAACCGGAGAGTTTCCTTGAGGTTCATCTCTTTCCTACAACTATAGAAGAGCACGTGAAAGGGATGTAATTTATATGCAATATTAGTGCTAAACGAAAAGGTCGAGGTGGAGGAATTATAAAACCTTCCCGTACTGTAAGAGTTTGTAGACGTATTTCCAAAAGAGTTACCATATTTTCTGCTTCAAAGAGAGTTGGAGTTTACCATCACCTTGAAACCTAGAACTAAACCAATAGAAAGAATGCCATATCAGATGTCAATGCCTGAGTTACAGGAGTTGAAAATGAAATTGAAGGAATTGGGACTTATACGTTCAAGTGTGACAGCTTAGGGTGCACCTATTATTTTCATAAGCAAGAAGGAATTAAGAAGTTTAATCTTAAGCGAAGCACAACGCGCTATGTAAATGGCTCATCTGGGAGTCACAAAGATGAAGGAAGACCTTAAGCCTTTATTCTTTTGGAAGGGAATGAAATAAGACATTGTTAACTTTGTGGGGAGATGCCTTGAATGTTAGCTAGTGAAAGTTGAACATAGACATCCGAAAGGATTATTACAACCACACATTAGCCCATAATTGAAATGGGAAGTCATTTAAATGGACTTTATTGTTGTATTTCCACTGATAGAAAGGAGAGACGACTCAATTTTTGTGGTAGTTCACACTGTGAGGAAGAGTGCACATTTTGTACCTGTATGTACGATGTATTGGGCGTCAGAAATAGCTAGATTTTCTATCAACGATATTGTGATATTACATGGCATACCAAGAAGAATCATTTCTGATAGAGGATCGGTGTTTACAGGATGATTTTGGACCAGTTTCCAACAGGCCTTGGGAACAAAAATAAACTTTAGTACAACATATCACCCTGAAAGAGATGGGAAGACATAGAGAACGAACCAATTTTTGGAAGATATGTTGCATATGTATATAATGGACCAACATAAACATTGGGAAGAGTTGTTTCCACTGGTAGAGTTTGCATACAACAAAAACTATCAAAGTACCATTAAGATGGCACCTCTTGAGTTTCTTTACAGGCGACCATGTTAGGCACCATTTAGCTAGGATCAATTGAGGATAGGGTCTTGGTGGGACCAGAAGTGATCCAAGAAATGGAAGAATAAATGAAAACGATAATACAAAGGATTAAATAAGCGCTAGATCGACAAAAGAGTTATTCTTATGCACATCACATTGACCTCAATTATGAAGTTGGCGACCGAGTTTTCTTGCGGGTGAAACCGGAAAAACATTCAATCAAGTTTGGAAAGGGTGATAAACTCTCTCCAAGGTTTGTGGGACCTTTAAAAGTTGTGGAAAAGAAGGAACACATGGCCTATCGACTAGCCTTGCCTAATCCTTTGAGGCATATTGACGATATTTTTCATGTATTTGTTTTGAGACATTATGTTAGTGATCATACACATGTGATTGACATGAGTTCTTTACAGGTGTCAAACGAGGGTGTGCTCACAGTGGGGCCAATCTACATTCTGGGCCATGGCATTCGACAACTACGGTGTTGAATATTCATTCAGGTAAAGGTCCAATGGGATAATTATAGTCTGCACTTGGCTACATGGGAGGAGCATATGATATGCGTCAGTAGTTTCCTTACTTATTTGATAAATTAGACTTATAGATCTTGTTAAATAGTTTTATTACTACATTTATATACTGTACAACTTTGGGACAAATTTTAAAACAAGAGGGGGTGTATTTAACATCTTTCTCTTGCGAGCACATGTTATCGACTTATTTTTTTAGGACACTTGTGTGCAAGTGATCCGGTTATAGTACATGGTTATTTGTTTCGCTTATGAATTTTTATGATGATGTTGATGGTTATGATTTAATGTTATTATATATATATATTGATAGATGTTATTGATGAGTTTTACCTGATTGTGCAAGACACTTGACAGATTGTGGATGTCGATGACATCAATGGACCTCTTTGGACTCTGGATTAAGTCAGGGAGTGGATTGTATTGGTTTGAGTAGTTCATTTATGCATATGTGACATATGATTGATTTAGTATTATTATGTATATGGATTAGTGCCAATGTTTCGTTAATGGATGTAGGCTGACGAATGCTTACTAATATGACTCACATAAGGAGTAAAGGTGCCTTGCACATAAACCAGATATTGAGAGAGAGGTGTGGCAGTGTCCCTGTCACAACCTACTAGCACTCCCACCATGGCTTGAATTGTAGGTTAATGATTACTTAGTTAGAGAGATCCACAATGTTGTGAGGGCACACTGAGATAGTCGCTCATGAAGATTCTAAGAGGCACACAATAAGGCAGAGTCCTTATTCCTTATAAGCCCTTAGTCTCTCACAAGGTCGTCTGAATGGAGTGTTGACTCAAGGATTTGACAACTACGAGAACCAGTCAAAGGCGAGTGGAACTCTTGGAGTACAAAGTGCATCTTGAAGGGCACGCTGCATAAACAAAACTTGAGTTAAAGAATCTAGGTGGCCTAGAAAACCTTGAAATAATAATTATAAACCTTAAAAAAAATCTTTAGGCCTTTTCATATATGAATAATTAATGAGTAGCTTATTAGCTATAAATCCCAATAAAGGTATAAGCCTATTCAAAAAAAATTAAGCTTGAGTCTAAGTTCTTGTAAGGAGACTAAACTAAATTATTAATTAAATTAAAAGGAGCAACGATGTAAATCAATTTAAGAATTAAGTGAAATGAAATAAACCTAAAATATTGATTTAATACACACATGTTCAAGAAAATACCAATTTGGAATTTAATATAAGAAATGAATAAAGCTAAGAGAATATGTGTACGCATAGAATGGTATCTAGAGTCTAGCTACCACTAGTTTAACTAGAAGAATACTCCTATTTTAACTCATCTCAGATTTAGTAAGGCATCAATCGTTAAATGAGAATATGGGGAATAAAGAGACAACTAGGAGTGATTTAAGGAGCACATTTGGGGAATGTGTTGGAAATTGACTTTTAATGAAAATAAAATATGGAATTACTTGTGCAACTTGGGGGAGAGGTTGACAAGTGTGAGGAGAAATAATTCCAAATGAATTAATTAAAAATAAAATTATTTGTGCAAGTGGGGAGGTGTCAGTGAGGAAACTCGTATAAAGAAAATGGTCTAGAATGGAAAGGGATCAACACTGTTTATTGGTAAAGTTATGCTGCCAAATTATTTTTGACTAGTTTTACTTCTAAGAGCTGGGATACCAAGTTTGAGAGACAGTGGTGGATTTACCTTGGAAGGAAAGCTTGGAGTTAGAGTAATTCTAGTTTTGTGTGTGTGTCCCCTTTGTTGCTCAACAGACTAAGGGGAATTAAGAGTACCCCCAACATTGTATGGGAGGTACTGGTGAAGTCTATGTGATTAGCAAGCAGAAGGACAGAGGGATCGCCAGTTGTCGAAGAATATCTCAAGGTCCAGCTTTGTCGATGATGGTATTCTCATTGAGATTGAATTGTAATAAGTTGAATCACACATGTGTATGGTTTATTTTATTTTGCTGCAACTCTAATGTCAAATTATATTCTCATTGAATTTGAATTGTATTAACTTAGAATCAATTGTTTTACCTTGATTCCGTTAAGTCATAGTTCTACCGAAATATATTACTTGTTACTATATACCATGTGTTATCACTCCAGGGAACTCTCCTAGGCTGTAAGTCGGAGATGCCTGGTAACTAACTCTTTTTGGGAAATATTTTCTTAATAATTGATGTGGTTTTTGGATCAAGATGAATATCTAGGGATTGGATTGTGTGTTTAAGACTGTCTAGAGATATCAAATATCACAAGGCCTTCTAGTAATGCAATCAGACAAGCTTTGATTAAATAGAAGAGAAGATAGCTATTGAACCAGATTATACTCATATAAAACAAGCACAATGGGTTTAAGAACTAAGGAAATAACTTATGATCCTTAACTTAATCAATCAGTTAGTGAGATGATAGTCACATGTAGATTGAATAAGCACCAATAAAGAAATCATTCACTCATAAGATATCAGGGAACAGAAAAGAAAAATTCTGACAAGACAACTGAAGGAAGCTTGCAATGTTTCATAAATTAAGAATAAGTCTCTCTTACAGTAGCAGCATGTAGAACCCAAAATCAAACCCTTGGTTCATCTTCTATTCTAAGCTTTTTAGATTTACAAAAGTAGTTTTGGGATCCTAAAAACAAGGATAAGATATACTAAAAATAGTAAGTCAAAATTCAGTTGCAAAAGAAGTGAGATGCTTCCCCAAAATGAGGCAAATCCTAGATTTCTCTCTATTGATTGTTGGTGTAGTCCAGAACAACCTCCCAAGGCTAACTGATGACTCTTCCAAGAGGTAAAATTCGAATTTGCTGAGGTGTGCCAAAATCCCTATATTTTTGCCTTTGAAAAATGTACCAAACTTGATTAAAACACCTCTTCTTTGCCTTTATCCATCAAAGTAACCATTGGATCTGACTTGATAATTCACCACTTGTCTATTCCAAGAGGTTTCATCTCATTATGATTCAAAAATTCCTGATCTGGGCGAAATTTCAAGTATTCTGGTCATTACAGGCTTTCGGTGGTTAACATAGAAGACTTATGGGTGGATTAAATACTGAAAGCACTTCTTTCGGTGGTTAATGAACATTCGTCCTATTCACTTAAACCATAGAAAAGGGATATTTTACATAAATAAACTGCTTTGGGAAAATTCAAATTTCTCAGTCATGGAGAGTTTGTTTTGCATGCTTGAATAGTCGATCGACATCTACAGATCATAAGATTTCCAATGGTGCAATCAGATTTGGATTTGGAGCTAGGGAAACTAGTCAAATGTTCCCTACAATATTAGGCATCATTCTTGCAAAAATGCCAGTGCATTTTTTATCGTTAACATCTGGCTCCAATTGGGATGGCGACCTCCCTGTGAGGTTTCCAAGAACCTAGTAGACCTTGTGCCTTTAGTATTGGGAAATGGAGTCATTCATCCTTTTCGATGGTTAATGAGCACACATAGGCTCGCCTAAACCACTGAAAACATAAGATTACCCAAAAATCAAAACTCAATGAATCTCGATTACCTGCAACAGTACAAAGACCTCAGGGTTTTCTAGACGAAGCACGCTTCCAATTCTCAGTATGAGGTCAACAGGCACATACACCATGACTATCTTCCATGATTAGGAGAGAAATGAGGATTTTCACCAATTGCATATTTCAGCCTTCCAGAAACATAATGAGGAAACCAAGTTGCACCACCACTAGCATTTTCATAAGGTATAGAAGCAGGATCAAGGACTATAGTAAACCGAAGATCCACTGAATTGTGTGAACAATCATAAAGAAGCCACAGATAATTCTACAATAATAATAAAAACTCAGGCTGTGAATCCACTAATGGAGGGTGTTGTCGGTTGCAACCATGTCTCTGTAAACCTTTTCCGGATCGTGTATCAGTACAATAGCAACTTCAGATACAAAGCATTTCTAGATCCTTTGATATATGCAGGTAGCCTTTTTAAAAATGACCAAATATAGTCAAAAAACTTATTTTTGACTTTCTTCTTCAAGAATAATGTTTAGACTTGGTTTGATAATTCATAATCCTTCTATTCCAGAAGATTTCACATCATTCCAACTTGAATATCTCGAATCTGGGCAAAATTTTGAATATTCTGGTTAAAACAACTTTCTGTGGTTAACAATATTTGGATTTAAGTACCTTATCCACCAAAAGCACTTATTTTCGGTAGTTAATGAGCACTGGAGGGCTCACCTAAACCACAAAAAAACATAAGTATTTCAAAAATCAAAATATTAAAATTATGATTACTTGCATGTTTGTAAATAACTTCAGGGCTTCTTAGATGAAGCTCCTTTCTCTCTTTCTGAACTTAGGTGTGACTGTCCTCCTACTCTTGGTTCCAGAAAAGAGATTGGAATGTCCTTCTTTCAAATCAAGTCTTTGTGAATGGGCGAAAAATAAAATCTAGACGCTATATTTGATGGCACTTTGGATTTGAATCAGCACTCTCCAGTTCTTGGCAGACCTGTAAACTCTGCTAGCAATGCGTCATCAATGATGAACTCTTCCTGGAATCATGCATGAATATTTACACTGTCCAAGTGGATGTGCTCTTAGACTTGATCCATCACTTGGAGTACCATCAACCATTGAATTTATAACTTTGTGCTCACAATATTTTCATCAAGTGCATTTCCACTTTTAGTCTTAATAACTGGAAATGAACCACTACTAGCAGTCACACCTCTGCCCCAAACATCCATTGATGCAATACTATCTCTCATATAGTTCCCACGCCACTTGATGATAGGACATTTTCAATCACTCCAAAAGCCATAAAACCCATGTGAAATCCATCTGTATGACTAGACCGTTCAAACATATAGTGAGGACTTCCAACATTCAGGCCCTGTTGAACCTGAAAATATGATATGATTCCTACCGCCTTGATATTATCATTTTGCACAGAAACAAACCTTTGTCCACATTGAAATTCGGTTGAATGTCTAGCTATCATACATCCCTCCTCCAAACCTGCAACATTTAGCTGCACAGAGCATAAGTTCTTCTCTCTATTCTCATTGCTGGCAATGTCGTGGAAACATCTTTCCAATGTTAATTCATCAACCTTGCCTTGGTCTCTTCCGTTTCAGTATGCCTCTGAATATTGCTTGATGTTTTTATATACGGTGGTGCTAGGAAGACGACCTAGTACAACGATATGTGGATTTGTTGATTCATGTATCACACATGCAAGAGATGCACCAACTCCAACAAGTACATCAATCTCAATGCCAAGGGATAGCGTGGTAATACTTGTTGCAACCCATAAAAGGAAATCTCTTTTATCAATACGCCAAAGAAATATAGCCTCTTCATAATCAATCAGACCCATAACAACTGATACCACAATTGCTGCCAGAGTGCACTGAGGTATATTTGTAAAAAGAGGTGTCAAAAACTGAAGAGCGCAGAGAATTATCACTCCCATAATGAATTCAGATAAGCCGATCTTGAAAATGATCACATGCTAGGATATGAAGAAAAGAACGAACCATAAATATTTTCCAATCCAAGCCCAAATAATTCTTGATTTTGAGTCTAGTTCATAGCCATTCTTAGCTACCACTTTGTCTCCTTCATCTTCCATGTGGCCCAATGCCTTCAAAATATTTCAAACAAACGTAGAGATTTCACCTGCGTGATTTTTGGAACCTGAATCTTTGCGATATTAGCGGCTTATGAAATTGGCACCTGATTTTCTTCCTGGAGGCACAAGAGGGAGAACCTGCCAGACAGTACAGCCAGTTCTTTGAAGCCAATCAAGAAAACAGAAAGCCTCTTGGCCTAGCTCCCCAATGCCATTGGACCCTGATAATGAGGTCGGATGCAGCAAGATCCCTGCCCTTCCGTGATCTTTAGGATCCTTACGAGTCTTCCAATCCGCATAATCCTCAGGAAGATATTCTCCTACTTCATAATCGGTCAAATATTTTGACACTAAGTTGGTCATCTTTGTTCTCAGACTTATGCTTTTCTGCACGTTTCGCAGTTGGAAGATGCTAGTCTTTGGAAAATGACCAAGACGGGGGGGCAATGAATGTATGGTATCATTCCTTAGTGAGTTTGTGAGAGCCGAGAGATGGTTAGAACCTGCCATGGCCATTGCTTATGTGGAATCAAGTAGATGAGACTGGAACCCATAACCTTGTATAGCTCAAGATCATAACACATTAGTTCATGAACATTGCCAATTAGCGGCCATATATATTTGACCTGTCAGATATTCCAAAACGCATAGATTTCTCACCATGCCCAGGACACCTGCAGTCGGTTTTAGTTTTATCTTGGGGTTGAATATGACGACAACATTGGATGTACAGCTCGTGTGAGTGACCAGATCTAAATTCGGGTGATGTTCTTAGCCTTAATACTCAGGAAAAAGCATATGGACGGCTCAATATTCGATATAAATACTGAGGAAGTGTTGAATCATCAGTGTTTGAATATAAAAACGATGAACCACCACTTTCAATGCTTAAGAACTTGAATGAAGCCAATTCTGTGTGTTTATTTGTAACAACACATATATCAACGCAGACACTTGCTTGAAAAGCCACAACAGCCAGATCCTTGTAAAATGGAGTCTGTTCTGGAAGCAATGCATGGTCAGTATCTTCACCCTTGCTAGACACCTTCAAAATTGGAAATGAAACTTCCTAATAATGCCATTAAATATCATCTATCATTATGAACCCTTCTCATGGTATTCGGATTAAGAAAAAATGGATCTTTGCAAAATTTGTAGCATTATGCCCTGTTTCTGTGCTTTTGGTAGTTAAAGAGGCAAAATTTTGAAGACGTTAACTGCCAAAAGATCTGCCTTTTGGTAGCTAATGAACAATCATTTGTTCGCCTAAGCCACCAAAAGCTGTAACTTCAACCAAACTTCAGAAACTCAAAAATTTCCTTACTTCATTTATACTAAGAAGCTTTGGCTGCCTTGACGATATTCCAGTCTTTTTTACAGGTCTGGTTCATCCTCCTTAAGTTCTGTGCCAAGCAACCCAACAAATGGATCTCTTAGATCAAAACCGGAAATGTTGCCAAATTCTCTTATAAAGGGATCCTCAGAATATGGTTTTCCATGAGTGAAAGACAAATAGTTTTTCTCTGCTGAAAACCAAGATAGGGTCATCCAAATGCATACCCTTGTTTCCTCAACCAGTTTTGGAATGATATCATGTAAAAATATTTCAAGATTTAATAGGGAAGTTCATATCTAAATCATTTGATGCCATACCAACCAAACCTAATTCCAAAAGGCAAACACCAACCCAGTCTTTCATATTGAAAAGAATGTTAGATTTGAGAAGACCACGTAGTATATGGACAAAGTGTTTACATTCTATGGAATAATAGATGCCCTCAAAACCAAGAAGTTCAACTAATAGTCGAGAAGTTGCACCTATGGCTAACCATATTTCTTCCTTTTTTGCAGGTATGTGCTCTAATTCCTCATTGCTGAATTCATCATGTTCATGATCCAGTTTTAAGATGGCTTTCAGGTCTTCTTCAACAATTGCAGCAACAAATGATTTAGTGATTGCTAGGTTCTCTAAGACATAAGAAACCTTCTCTTGCAAAGCGAGACCTCCCTTTTTTTACAAATGTTGATAAGGGAAAGAAGACCGCCACCACTCACAATCTTGTCCCTGGGGCACAGTGATGGTCTTAAATAGATTCCTCTCCGTGTCTTCACACTTGATATATCATGTGGAACAACTCCACAACAACACCTGCCCAAAAAGATGTACAAATGGATGGTATCGGGCTCGACACTTATGCTAGGCTTTGACATGTGAAAGTAAACTTAGCAAATGCCCTTCTGTCACCCTCTGATATACTCTATAACATACATGCAGCCTGCTCTTCTTATTCAACAATAACTAAAAGAAATCTACGTGCTCATAGAGTGAGCTTATTTTTCTACCTACCCCTACACAACCAACTGTACTGCCTCTTAATCAAGTAAACTCATACTTCCAATGAAGCCATTTAAGAAATTTATTTGCTGACAAAATTCTTGGTCTTGATCCCAAAATGAAAATTATCATACAGAAATGGAGTTTGAAAGGGAAACATAACCAACCTTCCTTTGAAAAAAACAAATTGACATCTGTTCTACTCAAAGAATCGAAATAATCAACAAAAGGATCAACGAAGTTGTAAAGAAACACCTTTTCCTGTTGTTGGAGCTGAAAATCACAAAATTTCTGTATATTCTCTTTCCCATGCAGGCTGACACTTTCAGCTATCTATAAATCTTAACATGGTTGTAGACTGATTTTTGTAGTAATCATGGATTGTTTGATATCTGTTGCAGATTCCAAATCAATAATGATGGATATCAGTGGTAAAGGAAAGATCAGTTGCCTCTGAAGCTCTTGGGATACTGAATTCATATCAGTAATTTCTTTATCAAAATATGAAGCATCCTTAATCCCATAGTCAAAACTATAAGAGACATTTGAATCAATGACAAATGTGTCTACAATATGACTATCACCAACATCTTCACAATAGGAAGGAATACTAACTGAATGCTGGGTGTGAAATGTAGATTCTTTACAACAATTATCATGAATAAGATCGACTGAATAAATCTTCTCATAATATGAATTGAAATCCACATGGAAATCCTTCAGAGAATGGATACTAACTGTAGGAATGGATTGACACCATTCATGAGTATTTCCTTCTAAAGAAAATTTGAACAGCTTGATCAAGACATCTTCGTGAACAAAACCATGTTCAAGCAAGCATTGATGAAAATTGAATAAGTGTTCACCAGGATGATCATAGTTACTTCCTCTGAATCTAGGAAGATAATCATCCCATTCATTTATAGTTGGCACCGGATGTGGAAAACCGGCTATATCTGAAAAATCACAGAAATCATACCTCTTAGCTAAGATCTTTTCCATTTCATACCAGTGGAGTCACCAACAGAATTCTGAACAATGGAGTTGCCACTGAATTCGTCCTCATGGAGTCGCCAGATAGATGATTACAACCAAATGATGTCCGGGATTTTTCTATCATCAAAGATGGATCTATGTCGTCTCCCAGGGAAGCTAAGCTTCAATCTTCTCTCCCCGGCAATGACGCCAATTTGTTATCACTCCAGGAAACTCTCCTAGGCTGTAAGTCGGAGATGCCTAGTAACTAACTCTTTTTGGGAAATATTTTCTTAATAATTGATGTGGTTTTTGGATCAATATGAATATCTAGGTACTGGACTGTGTGTTTAAGACTGTCTAGAGATATCAAATATCACAAGGCCTTCTAGTAATGCAATCAAACAAGGTTTGATTAAATAGAAGAGAAGATAACTATTGAACCAGATTATACTCATATAAAACAAGCACAATGGGTTTAAGAACTAAGGAAATAACTTATGATCCTTAACTTAATCAATCAGTTAGTGAGATGACAGTCACATGTAGATTGAATAAGTGCCAATAAAGAAATCATTCACTCATAAGATATCAGAGAACAGAAAAGAAAAAGTCTGACAACACAACTGAAGGAAGCTTGCAATGTTTCATAAATTAAGAATAAGTCTCTCTTACAGTAGCAACATGTAGAACCCAAAATCGAACCCTTGGTTCATCTTCTATTCTAAGATTTTTAGCTTTACAAAAGTAGTTATGGGATCCTAAAAACAAGGATCAGATATACTAAAAATAGTAAGTCAAAATTCAGTTGCAAAAGAAGTCGGATGCTTCCCCAAAATGAGGCAAATCCCAGATTTCTCTCTGTTTATTGTTGGTGTAGTGCAGAATAGCCTCCCAAGGCTAACTGATGACTCTTCCAAGAGGTAAAATTCGAATTTGCTGAGGTGTGCCAAAATCCCTATAATTTTGCCTTTGAAAAATGTACCAAACTTGATTAAAACACCTCTTCTTTGCCTTTATCCATCAAAGTAACCATTGGATTTGACTTGATAATTCACCACCTGTCTATTCCAAGAGGTTTCATCTCATTATGATTCAAAAATTCCTGATCTGGGCGAAATTTCAAGTATTCTGATCATTACAGGCTTTCGGTGGCTAACATAGAAGACTTATGGGTGGATTAACTACCGAAATCATTGCTTTCCGTGGTTAATGAACAATCGTTCTATTCGCCTAAACCACCGAAAAGGGAGATTTTACAGAAATAAACTGCTTTGGGAAAAATCAAATTTCTCAGTCATGGAGAGTCCGTTTTTCATGCTTGAATAGTCGATCGACATCTATAGATCATAAGATTTCCAATGGTGCAATCAAATTTGGATTTGGAGCTAGGAAAGCTATTAAAATGTTCCCTACAATATTAGGCATCATTCTTGCAAAAATGCCAGTGCATTTTTTATTGTTAACACCATGTATTATTCAAATCTTTTAGCTCGTTATCTACAACAATACATATTTAATCCTGTAAGTGCACAAATAAGTCACAAATATATGCTGGAACGAGACATAAAATAAGTCACAAATATATGCTTACACTATTAAATCTGATTGCAATACCTAAGCTAAATCTAAACTACGACATCTTGTCCTTCTAGAAGATCATTGCAAGCCAAAACGTATTGTAAATTTATAGAAGAGATATCGATCATATGTTAGTTTAGTCATGCTTTATTAATGTTGATAATTAACGACTAAGCCATTACTCTTTTAACCAACAGATTGGAAACAAAGCCATTTAATTAATATATACTTGACCAACATCTGTGGATAAAGTTAATTAATATATTGTATAGCAATTGGTTACTTAATGCCTACTATTTATATTATATTGCAATAACCCATTCCTAGAGGATTAACAATTAACAGTTGACAATTGGAACGATTCATAAATTTCTGAATTGAAATCTAGTTCACATATTAAATTAATTTATGATTAAGTCCTTACTTAATACTGGACAAACAGATTGGAAACAAAGTTAAGTTATATTTTATTAGTAAATGGTTACATAAGACTGATTATTTATATAATACTAGTTACATAAGACTCGTTATTTATCATGAAATTAAGTAAAAATGAGATTAGAGGTTGCAGGGATTATAAGCTTGTGATGTAATACAATTTTAATTGATAATGTTCAATACCCATGTCTTGGTTTATAATAAAGGAAAATCTTTATAGAGTAGAGAGTATAGATGTTATAATTGTACATGTTTATGATAAATAGAACCTTCATGCTACTCTTCTATTCTAGATAATTTCTTAAATTGGTGATATAACTTTAAGAGAAGTTGATGTTTGAATTGTGATGAATGGTACTCTATGAGTTAGTTCATGATAATGATGACAAGTACATAATTGTATATCATGAGTTAAACAATTAGTAAGAATTATTCACTTTTATTCGTCATGAATCTAATTCTTCATCTCGATGGTAATTAAGTAACTCTTATTTATTGAAGGTTCTTGCAGAGAAGGAATGTTCCTTAACCACTTACTATTGAATTTGTTTCTTGAAATTTTAGAATATAAATGTTTGGGGTTTAGATACCTCCTTGTTCCTCATAATAGTCGCCAATCTTCAGACCTTAAATGGTCAAAATCAATTGAATGAATCCTAGACTTGAGGATTTCTTATGTGTCTTGGAGGTCCTAACCATGCAATATATGTTGGGAGGGTATTTTTCTTTAGTATTCAAGACATAGTTGATCAATTATGTGCATCTTGCTCCATTTGATCATGACGTGTTGACTTTGCATCGCTAATTTATTGCAATGATGTGTTGAATATGTGTCGTTATTTATTATGGTAATGCATTGATTATGCAGTGCTATTAATTATTTCAATGCGTTGATTATGTGTCATTATTAGTTAGGATGATGTGTAGATGGTGTTGCTATTCATTATGTGTTGATGTTTAATTTCCTATTGCTTAAAAAAAATTACTTGTTGTACATCACTTTTTGTTGTCGTAATAGAGGGGTCCTTACATATGGTATCAGATAGGGCTCAACCCTGTGAATATGGATTGTTACGCCTTCCATTGTATTAAAAATTTGTTTAATAATTTTTCGCTAATTGAAATTTGAATTTGTCCATGCAGGTAATCATCGTTAGAGGATGTCATGGAGGTGGACAATGTGGTAATAGGGGCAGAGGTTTGATGCCTTCAGTAGAACCCATGCCTAACGGGTCTAACCCCCAAGGAGAAGAACATGTCATTAGGAAGGAGCAGGTTGTAGTGGGAGATGTGGTTGGTTTGATGAGGTCCTTTCAGAGGATGTCAGGGGCCTTGATTAACCGACTAGATAGAGATGAGGCCATGGAACCTGTACCCAATGAAGGTTCATAGTGCGCTCCAGATGGTAGTGGTAGAATTCATAGACAACTTGATAAGGTGAATTTTCCTGAGTTAATGGGTTCCACAAATGACTCAGTCGTCGAGGCATGGTTGGAGAACATGGAAATGTCCTTTGCACTTCATGAATACACCTCCAACATGAAGGTAGGCATAGCGGTATTTCATCTGAAGGGAAAAACTCTTCTATGGTGGAATACGCTCCTACCTCAACTAAACATGGTCGCCGAAGCTGTGTCATGGGAAATATTGAGGAACGGTTCCGGGAGAGGTATTTGTCAGAGGAATTCATTGAGAGTTGGCTCAATGAGTTCAACGCCTTATGACATGGTAGTCATATGGTACCAGAGTATGAGGCCCGATTCATGGATTTACTTAGGTGTGCTCCACATTTGAAAACAAAGAAAATAAAGGTAAACAAGTTTGTTTCCAGACTTAACTTCAACATTCGTGTGCAGGTGAGGATATTGATTCCTTAGAAGTTGCACAATGCAGTCCAGAAGGCCCTCATAGCTAAGGAATAACTGACTAGTGGGGGTTAGGGTAGGACTCTTGCAAGACCAACTGGGAAAACAAACTCAGGAGTGCAACAACATCAGACACCAACTAGATAGCAATCAGTGTATCGTGATACCTCTAGAGGACCCATGTTCATGACACCACGACAACATAATCCTCAACAGAGGACTCCCTATAGAGGACAATCCCATCAACAACAACCACAATTTAGGCATGTTTAAGATAACATAACATGATCTTAGAATGGTAGGCCAAAAAATTCTACCTTAGGGACCAAGAGTATTGTACCGAAGAGCATATTTTGGACATGTGAAGAGAGACATTACTAGTGAGACTGTCCGGTTGAGAAGGATAGAGTGGCCAGATCAACATGACACACTACAATTGGAGATTTGGGAAGGGCCCATAGGATTCATGTTGCGGTGAATAACCGCCAAGATGAGCAGTAGTCCACTCTGGTTGAGACGTAAAATACAATCTTCGACCAAAATTTTATTATTTTGATAGATCCAGGTGCTATAGGGAGATTTATTTCTACCACAACGCTAAAAAGAATCAAGGTAAAGGCAGTTAAGAAAAATGAGTTTAGATACGTAGAAATGACTTCAGGTGCCAAACAAAAGGTTGTAGGAAAGGTTACAATTGTAGCATTAACTTGGGAGATTTTGTAATGAAGGACAACCTATATGTCACGATATTAGGATCCTATGTGATCGATATGGACTAGTTGGAATCACATGATGCGATACTCAACTGTAAGACAAAACGATTAAGTTTGACAGATGGTGTGGGATAGAGAAGAGTGATTGTAGGAAGAAACCCGAGAGTTTCCTTGAGGTTTGTCTCTTCCCTACAACTATAGAAGAGAATGCACAAGGGATATAAGTTATATGCAATATTAGCACTAAAAAAAAGGTCGAGGCGGAGGAATTATAAAACCTTCCGGTAGTATGAGAGTTTGTAGTCATATTTCCAGAAGAGTTACCAGGTTTGGCACCCAAAAGAGAGCTGGAGTTTACCATCAAATTCAAACCTGGAATTGAACCGATAGCAAGAACACCATATTGAATGTCAGCACCTAAGTTACAGGAGTTGAAAATGAAATTGAAGGAATTGTTGGAAGTGGGACTTATACATCCAAGTGTGTCACCTTGGGGTCCACCAGTTAGTTTTGTAAGAAAAAAGGATAGATCGTGGAGAATTTGTATTGAATACCATCAAATGAACAAAGTGATGATGAAGAACCAATATTCGTTTCCAAGAATAGATGAATTTTTCGATGAGATGAAAGGCGTGACAATATTTTTGAATATTGACTTGAGATCAAGATATCACCAGTTACGAATTAAAGAGGACAATATCCCGAAGAGCGCATTCAAGATGAAGTTCAAACACTATGATTTTACGATTTTATTTTTTGGATTGACAAACACCCCGGGGGTATTCATGAGTTTGATGAATGGGGTGTTCCATGAATACAAATTGTTGATCCAGGTGGATATCGATGGCCACCCACCTTTTCCGACTGGCTCAAAACAGTTTTCTGGCAATTTTGGCAATTTACTATTTTTAGCAGGTTTTAACTTCCGGGGCCATTTTGAGGGCCTAAATGAAGGTTTTGTTTATATAGAGGTTATCAATTATATATGAATCATTATTTATCCCCCAAAATGAATCTCCTCGACGATACCTTTCCAACAAGCTATCACACGCCTAAAACGGAGATCGTATGCAAAAGTTACGACCCCGGGAAGTTGATCTACTAACTTACCCAAACGGGGCCCACATGACTTTTGGCATTCTTGTCTATTGTAAAAAGGCCTCTAGAGCCTCATTGTAATAATATTCTCAAGGATGCGAGTAGCAGCCACATCTCTTCTCAGAGATAAGCTACCAGCGCCCTAGCTAGTTTATTTCCATTCTGTCTGTAAGATATTTCAGTCATTTGTTATTAATGAAATGAAGTCTTATTTCCGCTGCATATCTGCATTTATGTCTATTTATGTATTTCATTGTGTTCCTACATAAATCCATATCAGTGGTATCAGAGCGATCTACTCATTCTCGATCCTTCTTTGCATGTCCCCAATGAGATCAGGGTATAAGGATTTGGGGCTCGATCTGGTTGAACCTTTGCGAGATCAGTCTCGCAAACCCCGACGACCGCCCATGGGGGAAGAAAAGAAATATGAGGGAGCAGGAGATCCTATCAAAATGTTGCTCAAGGAGGCCCTCGAGAAACAAAGGAACGCGATGATGGACAACTTTGCCCAGATTTTTCAACGGATTCCGACTGGTGGTGCATCGACATCCAGAAGCCACTCTGGAGGTGCCACTCCTTTTAAGGTACAATTAAACTTTGACATTACCATATTTGATGGCCAAATAGATGCAGATGCCGTAAATAGATGGTTGAATTTGTTAGAAGGATATTTCTCGGTTCATGAGTTTTCTGATCGTGAAAAGATTAATTTTTCACTCCTCAAATCCGCCCCCCATGTCAAGGACTGGTGGGAAACCTACTCAGAGCAAGAGGGAGAGGGAGAACCCTCTTTGTTCTCGGCCACACCCACTTGGAATTATTTCCGAGATTCCATCAAGGAACAACATTATCTCGTGGGGAGCTATGAGGACAAATACATATAGTGGACTACTTTGCGGCAGCAAAGGGACCAAGATGTGCATGAGATTACAAATCTGTTTCATACCCTACGCACAAAGTTGGGCATAAAAGATTCAGAAAAACATTTGGTGTTAAAGTACCACAGTTGTCTGCATAGATACATTCAGGAGGAAATGGAGTTCCTCGACATCTCCTCACTTGGTGTGGCATACCGATATGCTGCCAAGATTGAGC
>JZKD02S1727171.1:463154-484778 GCA_000966675.3 Picea glauca
TCTGCAAATCACAAGGCATTATCATGCAAACAACAACCAGATATACTCCACAGCAGAATGGAGTGGCTGAAAGGAAAAATCAGACAATAATGAATATGGCAAGAACACTTCTTAAAGAGAAAAGGTTGTCAAATACTTTTTGGGCTCAAGCAGTAGCATGCTCAGTTTATCTCTTGAATAGATCACCAACCACAAGTCTAAAGATAGAAGTTCCCCAAGAAGCATGGAGTGGAACAAAGCTCAATGTAGCGCATCTAAGGACATTTGGATGCATAGCATATGCTCACATACCTTCAGAATTAAGGAAGAAACTTGATGATAAAAGTGAGAAATGTATTTTCACTGGATATAGTGAAACATATAAAGCTTACAGGATGTATAATCCAAACTCAAAGAAATTAATTCTCAGTAGAGATGTAAAATTTATGGAAATTCAATTCTGGAATGATTCAGAAAATCAACAAATGGACAGTCAAAATCCATTGTTGCCAAGTTCTAAAAACCTAGAAAATTCAAAACAGCAAGTACCTCAAACTACTCTTCCAAGATTGCAGGTACAAGGACAACCTGAAAACTCTCAGGAGAACTCAACTTCCAGCAGAGAATCATTCTCTGAATCACAAAATCAGAGAACTCGATGTTTGAGAGAAATCCATCAGCAGTTGGATGACTTTGAGCAACACAATCTTTTTGCTTTAATGTCATGTCAACCTACATCCTTTAAGGAAGCGGCTAAGGATCCACATTGGGTTCAAGCCATGAACCAATAAATTGAATTCATTGAGAAGAACAAGACATGGGATCTTGTCGATTTTCCAACTCACAAGGAGAGTATTGGTGTCAAGTGGGTTAAAAAAACTAAACTCAATGAAAAAGGGCAGATTGAAAAACACAAGGCAAGACTTGTTGCCAAAGGATTCTCACAACAACCAGGTACTGATTATGGTGAAACTTTTGGTCTAGTAGCAAGATTAGACACTGTAAGGACTCTATTGGCCATAGCAGCACAACACAAATGGCAAGTATACCAGATGGATGTCAAGTCAGCATTCTTGAATGACTTCTTAGAAGAAGAAGTTTATGTCGATCAACCACCTGGATTTGAAGTCCAAGAGCACCCAACCAAAGTATATCGGTTGAAGAAATCCTTGTATGGCTTAAAGAAAGCTCCAAGATCTTGGTACAACAGAATTGACACTTATCTGATCAAAAGTGGTTTCAGCAGAAGCCAAAATGAGCCAACTCTCTACACCAAAACAGATCAACATGGTAAAATTTTGATTGTATGTTTATATGTTGATGACATGATCTATACAGGAAATCTTGAGTTAACAGATTTTAAACATGCCATGCAATCTGAGTTTGAGATGACAGATCTTGGCATAATGAAATATTTTTTAGGGATTGAGGTTAATCAATCAGCGAAAGGCATTTTTGTCTGTCAGTAAAAGTATGCAGTAGACATCATCAAAAGATTTCACATGGAAGGATGCAATCCAACAGAAACCCCCATACCATTAGGCAAAAAATTGAGAAAGAAAGATGAAGGTCCTATTGTGGACTCTACCCTATACAAAAGTTTAGTAGGCATTTTGTTGTATCTTACAACAACTCGGCCTGACATTATGTATGCAGCCAACCTTGTTTCCAGATTCATGGAATCACCCAAAGATTCTCATTGGAAAATGGAAAAACGAATTTTGAGATATGTTGCAGGAACTCTCAATTTTGGCTTATGGTACACTAAGTCTGATAGTAATCAACTTTCTGGTTACACAGATAGTGACTTTGCAGGCAGCCTAGATGACAGGAAAAGCACATCTGGACGTGTTTTTCAACTGGGCACGAACCTGATTTCATGGGCATCAAAGAAGCAACCAATTGTATCAATATCTTCTGCAGAGGCAGAGTATGTCGCTACTACCTCAGCTTCTTGTCAAGCTGTGTGGTTGAGAAGATTATTGAAATATATGTCACATACAGAAAAGGATCCAACTCCTATTTTCTATGACAATACTTCAGCAATTACTTTATCTAAGAATCATGTGTTTCACAAGAAGAGAAAACACATTGACACTCGTTTTAATTTCATACGCGATCTAGTCAATAATAGTGACATTGCACTACAATTATGTGGTACACAAGATCAACTTGTTGATATCTTTACAAATCCACTAGGAAAGTCAGTTTTTGATTTTCAGAGACAACACTTAGGCATAATCAGTGTCGATGATTGTAACCGTTGAGTTTAAGAGGGAGTATTAGACATAGTGTAACCTCAACAGTCTAACTATACACTGTCAGCTGTACTGGACAGCTGTACTCTCTATTTTTGTCTTGCTTGAGCCTATTTAGCTCAGCCATCTCCCATTGCATTGTAATCTTCTTCTAACAATATCTTCTTCATACATTCCAATATACTATTCTATTCTTTCTCTCTGCATTTCTCTTTACTTCACAATTTATCACCCGTAAGGTCCCAATGCTTCATGCTTGAAATAAAAATAGGGTATAGCCAAATTAGGCGAATGACAGGCTTGACTTATACCTTGATTTCTATGACTGCATCCCTTGTTTAAAAAACAAAAATCATTAATCACCAGCAGAGTTAAATCCAAGACATCAATATTTGTTGTGACGACGTTTTAAAGGTTTAACCTACTATAAATGTAATCGATTTATTTTCATAATCCAAGTTGTGTGAGTTCCGTCTTACTTGTGTGCGATTACATCGTTTTATATGGTATCGGAGCTCAGGAGAAGAGAGTCATGAGCTTGAGGGAGCTGGAGCTGTCGTCTGTCAGTCTCTTTTGTTGTTGGCATGTATAGGAACTGTTTACCATCTTCTAACTGTGCTATTGTGATCTAAGTTAGCCGTGGACGGTGAAGAGGACTGCGAGCTGGAGAAACCAGGGTTTGTTGTATGCTATGTAGCACACACATTCTCTGCATTTGGAGTAGATTTGAGGTTGATGTGCACAATTTGAAATAGACAGAAATCAGATGCGTTGTCCCTGCAAAACGGATGAAGTATAAATAATTTTGGTTGTCTCTGTGTGCATTTTATCTATGATTGTTCTTTTCATTTATCAGTGAATAATTTATACCACGTTTTTTTTCTTCTGGATACAAGCCGAGTCAGTGCTATATTAGTATCGTTGTCCCTTGATTGGTATTGATGTCCCTCGTTTGCATTGGAGCTGTGACCTACGTGTTGTAGAACAGAGAACAGATCTCTGTGAAGAGTTGCGTACTAAAACTGAAGCTCGCTTCTAGGGTTTGCAACTTGAGCTGGAGCTTGCAATTTGCAAATTTGTTGTCTCTGCCATCACAGATAGAGTCTGCTATCTTCGCCATAAATAGTAGCATTTCCATTCTTTGTGGGTGTGACCTGCAGCAGAGTTGGATCCAATGTGGAAGGTAAAATACATTTTCTTTTTCAATTGATCATTGAATTATTCAATACAGAATATGGTGAATCCTCTTGCTGATTCATATTTGAATGAATCCACCAAGCTTGATGGCAAGAATTACGTAAACTGGAAATTTACGCGGAGCACCATTATGGAGGCATATAGCCTATGGACGATTGTCAAAGTTGATGAACCCAAATTGACTGCTACTGCCTCGATTCCAGATTGGGATAGGCCAGATTGGGATAGGCTTGTCAAAGTTGATGAGCCCAAATCAACTGTTGCTGCCTCGATTCCAGAGTGGGATAGGCGAGATTGGGATAGGCGAGAGATGAAAGTGAAAGTGTTGATGCGCATGTCCATAAAGGACAACATCATTCCTCATATAAGGGACAGTAAAACTTCCAAAGAGATGTGGAATGTTCTCAAAGGTTTGTTCGAAACTTCTAATGCAAACCACATTTTATTTTTAAAGACTAAACTACTATCTATCAAAATGGAAGCCAATGAAAGCATAAGAAATTTTGTTTCTAGAATTAAAGATTTAAGTGATAAGCTGGGTGACATTGGTGAAATAGTTTTTAGTAGCGATTTAGTAACCGCTTCTTTGCAGGGTTTAGTCCAAGATTATAAATTCTTTATTTCAGCACTCTCAACTAGAAAAATGCCTCCTACATTTGATGAATTGGCTAGGATTCTTTTCAAGAGGAAGAGAGAATGAAGAATTTTGATCTGGATTCAAGTGGCTTAGATTTGGCATTGATTGCAAGAGGCAAAAGATCATACCGTGGAAAACCATGGGATAGGAACAGAGGTCGGTTTCAAGCAAAGCAAAAAGGTATGACACATCCTGATTCTTATGTTAAGAGAAATGTTGAATGTGATTATTGTGCAAAATTGGACATCTTGCTAAAGATTGCTATAGAAGAAAGAATCATGAATCAAATTAGAGACATAGAAGGCATAATGAAAATTTTGTCGATAGAGACACTTCACTTAATGATGGATTTAAAAATCTTAAATTGTTTATTTCTAAAGCTGCATTGTCTGTTGAAACCGATGATGAGACTGCTTAGTTCATAGATTCTGGTGCATCAACTCATATGACTTGTAATAAATAATGGTATGATGAATATTATGAGAAAACTAATGGCACACACATTTACCTAGGAGATAAAATATCACTTAAGGTCCAAGGCTATGGAGTAATAAGTGTGAACTTACCTAATGGACAATTGATACAGATTCATAATTTGATGTATGTTCCTGGTATTAAAAAGAATTTGATATATGTTTCAACTATCAATGATAATAATCTAAAATTGGAATTTGTTAAGTTGAGGTGTGTTGTTAAAGATGTCCAGAATCACTACAGGGTTGTTTCCACAGGTACCAGGGTTGGAGGATTGTATAAATTGGATGTGACAATGAAGCATCATGTTGAATTGACATCCACAACAATGTCAATAGAAGAGTTATGGCACCATAGGTATGGACACCTAAATTACAATGATTTGATGTTGTTACAACAAAAAACTATGGTAGAAGGTCTTCCTGCTATGAAGAATGATCAATTTCCATGTGAAGCATGTGCACTTGGTAAACAACATAGAGAGGAGTTTCCTATTCATACAAAGAAAAGATAAATATACATTCTTGAATTAATTCATACTGATGTGGACCTATACAAACTAGGTCACTTGGTGGTGCTTTCTACTTTCTTATTTTTGTTGATGATAGATCTAGATATACATGGGTCTATTTCATAAGGAGTAAAAATGATGTATTTGAGTACTTCTGAGAATTAAGAACTATGACTTAAAAACAAACATGAAAATGTATTAAAGTTCTCAGATCTCATCAGGGTGGTGAGTATACATCAGGGGCATTTAAAAGTTATTGTAAATTTCATGGGATTCAACAACAGTTTACAATACCTCATACATCTCAGCAAAATGGCATTGTTGAGAGGTGGAGCAGAACACTGGCGGAGTGTGCTCGCAGTATGCTTCAAAGTAAAAACATTTCTAATGGTTTTACATCAGGGGGGTGAATATACATCAGGGGCATTTAAAAGTTATTGTAAATTTCATGGGATTCAACAACAGTTTACAATACCTCATACATCTCAGCAAAATGGCATTGTTGAGAGGTGGAGCAGAACACTGGTGGAGTGTGCTCGCAGTATGCTTCAAGGTAAAAACATTTCTAATGGTTTTTGGGTAGAAGCCATTAACACTGTTGTTTATTTAAAGAATCGTAGTCCAACTAAGAAATTAGATTTCCAAACTCTTTTTGAGATTATTTATGATTATAAACCTGATGCCAATCATTTAAGAGTATTTCGATCCACTGCCTTTGCACATATTCCAAAGGATGAGAAGGAAACTTGATGCAAAGTCAATCAAGTGTGTTTTTATTGGATATTGCACTGATAAAAAAACATACAAATTGTTTGATCCCAGTTCACATAAATTGTTTGCAAGTAGAGATGTGATGTTTCATGAGAATGTAGATAAATTTGATACAATGAATGATGCATATGCTTGGCATAATGATAATGATAAACATGTCAAAATAGATGCAATGGTTAAACAAGAACAAGAACAAGTACAGGTACAGATTCAAGAACGAAATGAAAGTAGTATGGACACTTCAAGCAATCAGGATACATCAAGTGGAGAAGAGTCGCCATAGAGCAGGAGACAAGATGAATCCAATGAAGGACCAAGAAGGTCATCACAACAAAATCAACCACCTATAAGGTATAAAGACTATGCATTGATGTCTCATGTCATGAATGTTGTAGAACCTGTAAACTATGATCAAGCTAAAGAACATGAATAATGGAGAAATGCAATGAATGATGAATATGATTCCCTTATGAAAAATAAAACATGAGAGTTAGTTGAACTGCCTGAAAACAAAGTCCCCATTAGAAGCAAATGGTTGTATAAATATAAATTTAAAGCAAATGGTAGCATTGACAAATATAAGGCAAGATTAGTTGCAAAATGATATTCACAAAAGGAAGGAATTGATTATGAAGATACTTTTGCACCAGTAGCTAAATTGAATACAATAAGAATATTGATTGCCTTAGCTACAAAACATAATTGAAAGTTACATCAGTTAGATGTCAAATCTACTTTTTTAAATGGTGACTTAAAAAAAGAGGTTTATTTGGTTCAACCTGAAGGGTTTGTCAAGTATGGACAAGAGCATCTTGTCTACATGTTAAAGAAAGCATTATATGGTTTGAAACAGACACCGAGATTATGTTATGTAAAGATATATATCTTCTTTTATCAGAATAGGTTTGTGAAAAGCAAGAATGATCCTAATCTATATATGTTAAGAAAGATGAAGAATGAAATGTTTCTTTAATATCTTGGTATGTGAATGATCTCATTATTACAGGCAGTTCATGCAAGTTAATTGAAGAGATTAAAATTCAGTTATCTCAAGAGTTTGAAATGAAAGACCTCGGTGAATTGCATTACTGTTTAGGACTTCAGGTTTGGAGAGAGTCTGGTAAAAAATTGATCACTCAAAGTAAATACACAAAAGAAATTCTTAAAAGGTTCAACATGAGTGAATGTAAAGCTATGTCAACTCCCTTAGAACAAAATGCAAAGTTGTACAATGAAGATGGATCTAAAGAGGCAAATGGTACTTTATATCATCAGTTGGTAGGAAGTGTGAACTACCTCACCACTACAAGGCTAGACATTGCATACTCAGTCAACATCCTTAATTAGTTCATGGCTAATCTTTCAGTGGAAAGCTGCGAAGAAATTTCTTCGATATTTGAAAGGAACTATTAATTTTGGTGTTATGTATACTAATGATTGTGATGTTGAGTTGACAAGTTACTTTGATTCAGATTGGTCCGGGAATCTTGATGACAAGAAATCAACTTCAGGATATGCATTCAACATAGGTACATGAGTCGTGTCATGGAACAGTAAGAAACAACCAGATGTTTGTTTATTGTCAACAGAAGCTAAGTACAAATCTCTATGCAATGCTACTTGTGAAGTTTGGTTAAGGAGAATTCTTGAAGATATTGACAATAAACGAATGAGACCAACTATTTTCAAATGTGACAATCAAAGTTCTATTAAATTGGCACATAACCCAATTTATCATGCCAGAACCAAACATATTGAAATTCAACATCATTTTGTAAGAAAAAAGATACATTCAAAGGAAATTGACTTGATCTATTGTAATACCACTGATAATGTGGCTGACATTTTTACCAAGCCTATTGGAAAGATGAACTTTGAAAAATGTAAAAAACAGTTAAGAGTGATAGAAAATCCATTTCTTCATTAAAGGGAGATGTTAGAAGAATAATGAAGACATGTCTAGAATGAATTAAATTTAAAATATTGTTTTAAAGGAGGTTTCATTGTTACGGAGATTGGATTTGAGATCCACTTAAAGAAAAATGTGATCAAACTATAAATGTAATCGATCTATTTTCATAAGCCAAGTTGTGTGAGCTCCGTCCTTGCGTGCGATTACATGGTTTTATAAAATGAAAATGTCTGATCGTTGCCATTCATGGACAATCCTTGTATTAAATCATCGTCCCTTCTTTTGGGTTTAATAGTTATTTCTTTCATTTGTTGATGGCATGTCATTTGGCATTCTTCGTGTTACTTGGAATAATACCCCACATAAAGAGTTCCCACCGTATTAAAAACTTGCTTACATTAACAAGTCCACAAGTCAATTTATTAGTATAGTATGGAACAAGAGGTCTTCTTATAATTCTTTTGAATGGATATACACAAATAAGTTGAATCCTTATTATATTATTTTTAGGATTGATTTCCTCGTAGTCACCACAAGTGTGCTCGAATTTGTGTGAGCTTGAGTTACTTTTAATTATAACTAGACTTGGGAATTTCACTGGTTAAGGATTGAGATGATTAATTGAAATGGAATAGTGATTCTACTTGTAAATCGTGAGTTTTCTTTTCCAAAACCCTTAAGCTACGTAGTTGGATTTCATTCCCTAAATTTGATTTCAAGATCTTAAAGTATCTACTTAATGAATGTAATGAAGAAATTTATATTATAATCATTACTATATAATATAATAAATAGTTCACATGAAATGCTATATCATATTCTAAATTTAGGAGATAGTGAAAGTTCGATGAAACCAACTTGTATTTAAAGTTTAGATAATACAAGCCTATTCTATTAAATAAAGGTTGAAAACCTTTATCATGACTTTTAAGTAAAAGTGAGATTAGAGGAGGGAGGAATTATAAGTTTGTGATGTAATACTATTCTAATTGATAAGGGTCAATACCCATGTCTTGGTTTATAATAAAGGAAAATATTTATAGAGTAGAGAGTATAGATGTTATACTTGTACATGTCTATGATGACTAGAACTTTCATGTTACTCTTGTGTTCTAGACAATTTCTTAAATTAGTGATATAACTTCAAGAGAAATTGATGTTTGAATTGTATTTTATGATTTAGTTCATGACAATTATGAAAAGTACATAATTGTACATTACGAGTTAAACAATTAGTAATAATTATTCAATTTTATTTATCATCAATTTAATTCTTTGTCTCAGTGGTTTAAGTAGCTCTTATTTATTAAAGTTTCTTGCATAGAACGAATGTTCCTTAACCATTTACTGTTGAATTTGTTTCTTGAAATTTTAGACTAGAAATGTTTGGGGTTTAGATACCTCCTTGTTCCTCAGAACAATCGCCGGTTGTGAGACCTTACATGGTCAAAATAAATCGAATGAATTATGGACTTGAGCATTGCTTATGTGTATTGGAGGTCCTAACCATGCAGAATAGGTTGGGCATGTATTTTCCTTCATTATTGAGGACATATTTGATCAATTATGTCCATCTTGCTTCAGTTGATCATGATGTGTTGACTTTACATTGCTAATTTATTGTGATGATGTGTTGAATATGTGTCGTTTTTTATTATGATAATGCATTGATTATGCGTCGTTATTAATTATGTTAATGTTTTGATTATGTGTCTTTATTAATTAGGATGATGTGCTGATGGCATTTCCATTCATTATTTGGTGACATTAAATTTTCTATTGCTTTTAAAAAAAAATTACATGTTGTACATCTTTTTTCGTTGTCGTAACAGAGGGGTCATTACACTAATTCATGTGTTCTTGGTCTGAGCATGGAAAGAAATGGTTGCAGGAGGAGAGGGATTGTGAGATGTATGTGAGGAATTATTGATCATTCTAGGTTGGAATGGATGCTTGTGTGCATGACATTGATGGAAATTCAGAGGGAACTATCCGCAATTGAGAATCCTTGGAATTTCAAGTAAAGAGATTCCCTAACCAATAGTGTTGGATCCCTGGAGAGAAATGGAACAACCTAAGGGACTGTATGGAAAACAAAGGGGTTGATTTATTTGGGTTGTGCAGGATAAAGGGGAAATATATATAGAAATTAGGATTGTTGTGTGGCTGGAAAAACGTAAGATCTTGTTAGCTAGCTAATGTGTTTTTAGATTTTTCCTAGGACCCGTCCTTGTGGATTCATAGCCCTAGCTCGAGGGTGACCTCTTATTGAGAATTGGAACAACAGTGTCTATTGATTGGACAAATGTACTTGGTATGTAGCCAATTGATGATGGTTTAATTAAAGATAAGTGTTCTTGTGTTTTCTTCATAATTTATATTTCGTTGTGTATATTTACCTATGAGATGTATTTTCGTATGGATGCTTGTTGGTTATTACTATGCATGGTGCGTTGTTACTTTATTGGATGGTTGAATATGAATATTGGTTATTTCCTGTGTGGTTATTGAATTCTTTCATTCTTATTTTCAAATTAAATGTTATCGGAATTCAAAATGTGTCTTGAAGTGTGATTTGGAGTAGCATGGACAACCTATGGGTGGCTAGGGATGTTACAATTTAGGTGTGTGAGTCATTCATTGCAAGTTTGAAATCAATCATCGGTATGAGAAACAAGAGAGGTCGATTCATTGTCAAGTCGAGTCGTGTCACATAATTTATATACCTTTTCCTTTGGGTCGATAAAACCTCTGATAACAATCCATTGACATTTACTCAAATATCTAACAAATAACTGATCTAGCAAAAATTAAACAATCTTACCTATCTGTGTTAACTAAGAAACAAAAAATAGATTGGCATTGAGATTTGGCACATGATAAATGTCGAAATTTCTCCCATTTAGACAAGGAACACCACCCTAACTAGCCATATCAAGAGGAAAATCATCGACAACATATATATTCCTCTCCTAGATGTTATTCAAGGATGGGAACAATGAGGAATCCTTACCATATGAGGAGTGCACCCAAAGTCGATTACCCATTCGTTTTGTGTAGAATGAGACAAAAAGGTTTGAGAACTTCTAACTTGGAAGGTGAAATTATCAGTGGGTCGATGAACAACAATCATGTCTCCTTCAAGGAATTTAGCCTTCTCCTATAAATTGTCTCTCTTCTTATAGAAAACTTTCTCCTCGTGTCGATTCTTTCCACAAAACTAACATTTCTTCTTCTTTTGACTTTGATGTGGTGCATTTATTTTCCCTTTAGGTTTTTTGTCATGGAATCCATGTCTTTGTGTAAGGGTATCAAACCATCATTTTTCCCTATTTATATAACGTCATTTTCCACCACATATGCTCATGATGACTCATTGGCCTAAGTTACATCCCTCTATAGGACCAAAATCCCCCTTTTCCTCCTTAAAAAATAAAGAAAACCCCATTTTTCAAGATGTACATGACTCTCTTTAAAGCATCTTGTGTACATATGCTAGTTTCTATGTAGCAATCAATGTACATGTTAATTTGGCTCAAAACATAAGAAATCTCGACACTTTGGGTGAAGTTAATGGATTCCTTAGTTTCCTAACTTCATCTATACTCTACATAAAGACTCTAAACACCAAAATGAAGTATAAAATAGATCCTTGGGGTGGAGGAAAAACATAACAGAGAAATGCATTCTTATGCTGATATTTTTATCATTATCCTACAAGTCCCCTATTTCCATGGCATTTGAGATTGTCCCCTCTACCTATAAACCATTGTTTCCATAATTTGTATTCTTTTTATCTCATGAGGAAAAAATATTTTATCTTCTTTGGATCAATTCGAGTGCACAATAATTGAGGTATTTTAGTACATCTCTAGCCTTGGGTGAAGGAACTTTGAGTCTAGTTTTGGGACCATGTCGTAGCGGTTACAGGTTGTGACCAACTTCTATGTTGTTATTGATAAAAGATCTATCGGTCTCGTCCATTTCTATTTTTTGATTCATGATTTTCATGAAATTATCTATGTCTTGTTTTGAATTTATTATGCAAATTGAAATTATTGTGTTTAGTTAGTTAGAAGATAACTATCTATTTGCACACTTACATGCAAGATCTCCTCGTGAAATTGTGACAATATGTTGAGTACAATAAATGAAATCCCTGATTTTTAGAGTCAAATATTCCAAAACATACAACTTGCAGTAACATTCAATTATATTGATTGTCATTCATCAATTGAACTATTGTCGTTGCTTGAGCTGCATGCATGCCTCATTTCTTCATGATTTGCAGATGATATTATGTTTTAATTATTTAACCTAATGATTTCTTGATCGAATTGTTTTTATGTTCCTCCTCTTCATCTTCCATCTACAAACATAGACATAAATTGTAATAATTATATCTACATTTATATATATAGTATAATATACATGATTTTGTAAATAAAAAAACATACCATTGCATCAATTCTTTCATAAACAATATACATTCTTTTGAAGCCATGCTTCATTCCTTCTCTCAAAATCTCCTTTGTTTCCCCCATTCCATACTTTGTTTCTTTCATGTTAAATATGCCATGACAAAGCAAAGTTTATAAAATTTATATAAAGGTTTCTTGTTGCTTCATTAATTATAAAACAAGAGAAGTTAAACAACATATCTAGTTACAAATTGTTCAATTAAACTTTCATACTTCAACATATAATCACAACCCATACTTATCCCAGTGTTTATCAATTCATGGGTCGGTTCCTCTTTGTATGTTAGCATCGATTAGAAGACATCCATGGACAAGTGTAAATTAATTATTTAAATATAAATATCATAACAAAGATGAAATCTTAAGGAAGAAAAAAAACGTAAATACTCACAAACTTTGTGATCAATAGTTTTAGTCTTTGTCCTCTTGTCTTATGTGTTGAATGGGTTCTATTTTTTTTTTCTTTTCTAAAAAAAACAATTTAAAATTAGTATTTCACGTGATAAATAAATTCAATGTACATAAAAGAATAAATAAATGGTTACATACCTTTGATGCACATTGTAGTTGGGATGGATCCTCTTGTGACACAACTATGTTCATTTCTTTTATCATCTTTTTCTACACATTTTTGGACATCCCTACCAACTTTTATTGGATTTTTACTTGTTTGTCCCTCAAAGTTTTCAAAATCTCCATGAAAAAAAAGAGTAAGAATCACTAGATATAAAAATTACATAATTTTTAGAAAATAAGATATCGGTGCATATAGTAACTTAATATGCAATAGGGTATCAATCGTATGTATACACAACAAAGCAACAACCATATGTATATGCATCGATGCTTCAACCATATTTATATGCATCAATATATTATAATAGTTTAATTGCAAAATTGAAAACATTTTAAATTGTTTTTTATTCAATCGTTGCTTTATGAATTAAGAAAAGCATGTATTCCTGAGTATATTTTATTACGCACCGTCGACCATGAATTATTATTTTTTTTAAATATTATTTCAAATTTAAATTAATAAGTTCTAATGATATGAATATACATATTGAGTCTCTTCCTATGTATAGAGTGCACCATTAATTGTGAAGATGCTTATAAAAAAAACAATGACATGACAATTTGGGATCCAATGCAATGAGTGGTTTCATTGCGATGGATAGGAAACACCCTATATATAAATAAAAAAAACTAGGTAAAAAAAAGTTCTTAAACTTTTTTCCTTGTGAAATATAGAAAGGGAAAGAAAAAAAATTGTGAGGAAGTTAGGTCCAATACTAAAGGTAACTATGAAACCCTTTTTTTGTTTGGGAATGCATTGAATTTTTTTTAAACAAATAGAGGAAATACTAATAGGATTAATAGAATGATAACCTATACCTAGAATTTTTCTTCTACATATTTGTATGTGACCTACAATAATCCCTTTCGAGTTTTCCTCTTCAAAACAAATCCACCCACTCCGAAGTTTGTTGGAATACTAAGAGGGGGGTGAACCAGTATGAGAACTTTTATCACTTTTAACCAAAATATGTAATAATTGTCGAAATGGTGACAACAAATCCCCATAGGATGTGGATCTAGATCCTACTATTCAGCTTTTGGTTGAGATAAGGCAACCTAAGTTAGAATTTATAATTAATGAATTAGTTTCATTGTAACCGTTGGAAAAGTTGCTTAAATATGTGTGCCTGAGAGACACATATTGAACCATGGGATTCAAGCCCTCTCCAGACTGCTGGTTGTAATCTCCATGATATGAATAATAAGAGATTTGATGCCTATGGTTGGTGGACATAGCCCAACTTTTGGGTGAACCACATGAAATCCCTGTGTCTATTTCTTATGTGTGTGATTGTTAATTATCATTGAGAATTGTGTTTTCTACATTGACAATTATAACAAGTGGTATCAGAGCGGGGTTTCAGGAGAACACGGTCGAGGGCATCGATTTTGTTTTGGAGGTGCGTAGATCTCCAAATTTCTGCAGGTATTTCCTCTCGGAGATCGCGGCGACCACTACTAGAAACTTTCACACAGATAATTTTTTGAAATTTTCGTAGCCTGGCTGCATCAGAAAGTGCGGCGGCTCCCTATGTAATTATTTTGATTTCTGCAGTCCCGCCCTATGGAAGGTGCAGCGGCCCTTTGAAGCATGCAAACAGTCTACTCACTCAAGAGGTGCAACAACCTTTTTTTTTCAAACAAATGTTCTTGGAAGCATATATTTGGAGTTGAAAGAATTTAAAAGGTATGAAAGAATTACCATATTTTAAAAAGGACTTGATGTATGATGTCATGCGGTTTTTTTTAAATTGAATTTGCCTTTTAAAATTGAAAACATGAACAAGTAAGTCACGTGGAGGTTACTTCAAAAGTTTTACTATATTTTGGAATATAGTATGAAATATTGCATGCATAAAAGGGTGGAGGAATTTTAAAAGGTGTATTTCTTTTTTAAAAGATTTTTTATTAAAAAGGTGAATTTTTAAATTTCTTTTTAATAAAAGGTGAGGAAAAGGTGGGGTTGATAAAAGATTTTTTGGATTTAACTTTTTATTAAACCTTGTGGAGAGTAAACCATTATTCTTCCTCATATTTTTTGAAAGGTCCTTGGTTATTACAAGCAGCGGTGTTTTTTTATGTTTCCTCTATCGACAAAGATGCAAAGTACCAAGTTTTAGGTGGAGGTGTTGCAGGGGTTATTTTGCCTCTAGTTAACAATGCTAAGAAAGGTGATAATTGAGAGTAGATGAGTCGATCTATTGAAGGGAAACATAGTGGATATCTCTATGTAATAATTCCAGATCTGTTTTTGGTGGGAGATCTGTGTGTTGCCCAGTGAAGGTGCTCAACAAATGAAAGATTTGTTTGTGACAACTCTGTGGTCAAACAACTAGAGACAAAAGTGTTGGTAAATGGAAGCAATCACAATAAAGGTAATGATAAAGTTACCATGTAAACATTTTCTTTTGGAGTTGTATTTTTGGTTATATGTAATTGGGCATATTACTGTAAGACCTGGTTAGGCATGCGTGCCCCTGGTTCTGTTGAGTCACCTATGAATGTATAGATTTAGGTAGACTAAAGAAGGGTGGGGGGACATGAGTCATGAACTAAAACCTTGTACGTAGGTCTACAGTTGTGAGTTTCAGGTCCATCATTATTGATTTCCCGTGGTATGGTGTCCATAAAATAGCATGTTATGGGGCTCGGTGAAACTGCATTGTAATGTGTCTTGGAGGTGAGCATTGAAAAGCTCATTTGACAATCTTGGCCGGATTTGGTCAATGTTTTGAATACTCTATTCAAGGTGGAGCACTGAAGGTGCCCTATTCAAAATGTTTGGTCAATAGAAAGGCTGATGTGTTTAAGTATTGATAGGTTAAATCAAGGGTTTGAGAACACATGATGGAGGCAGGTTCATAGTCCTTAGAATTTTAGAAATTATTCCAGGACAATTGGGGTTGAATGGCATCTTTAGTAATGCCAAGTTACAACATGAGTTGTGGTGAGAAGCAGTTAATTGTTGTCTGGACAATCGGTCACCATTAGTTGCAAAAGGTTGGAAAATTCTGGAAGAGGTATATTGAATAGGTCTTCTCTTGTGATTACTCAATTTTTTGAAATTGCTTAACTATTATGTTCATGCTCTCATCAACATTCTAAGTAGGATCCATATCAAACAGGTAGATCTTTGTTGGTTATAGTGAAAATGTCAAGGGATATAGACAGTCATTAACAAAGATAGTGTTTTATGGATTTATTCTCAAATCATACATAGTAAAAGATGAAAGGAATAAAGCATGTCTAATAGCAGAAAAGGTATTTGGAAGGCATTGATTTCCATGAAATATTCTCGTCAGTTGTTAAGCTTTTCTCTATTCCTGTAGAATTGGCACTAGCTGTTGTCTCTAGATGCTAAGACAATTTTTTTATGGAGATTTGTATGAGGATATATGTATATAGAACAACCAGAAGGGTTTGTTCAGGATCACAACAAAAAGTTTGTTTGCATCTCAAGTAGTAATTGTATGGCCTGAAATGCGCATTAGGCTTTGGTACAAGATGGGTGCCTCCTTCATGGTGAGCCAAGTTTTACAAGAAATGAATTTAACCATTGTGTTTATAGTACATTCATTATCTTGGTGTTTAGATTGTTGACGATATGTTTTTTGAAGTAAAAGCATGATTAAGATCAACAGGTTGGCTCTGTTGGCGAGGATGTTCATGGTGAAGGATCAAGGAGCAGCAAAAACAAATCTTGGGCATGGAAATACATAGAGGCGGGAAAGATGGTAATATTTGGTTATCATAGTTTCCGTATAAGGAATAGATACTAAGAAAATTCATCATGAATAATGTAAAACCATAAAATATCCCTTTGGCTTTCCATTTTTTTTCTTCACGTGTATATCCTTATAATATGGAAGAAAATGTTATGTCTCATGTATTGTATGCTAGTTGGAAGTATAAAATATGTGATGGAAAGGTTTGATATGTTCATGTACCATACATTTCACATGAAGTTGGTGTTGTCAGTAGTCACATGAAAAATCTAGGTAAAGCTGTGAAATTGGTTGCTTCGGTATCTTAGAGGCACATGTATCACCTACAATGGTTTCAATGTTTTTTTCTGAGATAATTCAGATTTTGAAGGAGGATTTGGACAAGAAAAGATCTACTTCAGGTTCTGTCTTTTATGAGTATAAAGGGACCATTGGGTTAGTTTGGACAAAGTCCAGGTTTTGTTTTCTATGGTAGTCAAAGCCTTGTGCATTTGACACATAGTTCAGCTTACCTAAATTGGACATGCTATCACTTTGTAAGACATGTTACTAATGGAGGTGGAGTGGTTCATATTCGAGCAAGTTGTGCAGACATGTTTTTTTAACCAGTGTTGAAGAGAAGTTGTGGTCGTGATTTGCTTCTCTTGAAGGTGATGAATCAAATTAGACAAGGCATCAGAAAAATTGTTGTCAAGGTGGAGATTGTTGAAATGGTGACAACAAATCCCCATAGGATGTGGATGTAGATCCTACTATTCATCTTTTGGTTGAGATAAGGAAACCTAATTTAGAATGTATAATTAATGAATTAGTTTCATTGTAACCGTGGGAGAAGTTGTTTAAATATGTGTGCCTGAGAGACAAATATTGAGCCACAGGCTTCAAGCCCTCTCCAGGATGCTGGTTGTAATATCCATGATATGAATAATAAGAGAACCGATGCCTATGCTTGGTGGATGTAGCCCAACTTTTGGGTGAACCACGTGAAATCCCTATGTCTATTTCACATTTTGCAGGAGGATTTGGACAAGAAAAGATCTACTTCAGGTTCTGTCTTTTATGAGTATAAAGGGACCATTGGGTTAGTTTGGAAAAAGTGCAGGTTTTGTTTTCTGTGGTAGTCAAAGCCTTGTGCATTTTACACATAGTTCATCTTACCTAAATTGGACATGCTATCACTTTGTAAGACATGTTACTAATGGAGGTGGAGTGGTTCATATTTGAGCAAGTTGTGCAGACATGTTTTTGGAGCCAGTGTTGAAGAGAAGTTGTGGTTGTGATTTGCTTCTCTTGAAGGTGATGAATCAAATTAGACAAGGCATCAAGAAAATTGTTGTCAAGGTGGAGATTGTTGAAATGGTGACAAAAAATCCCCACAGGATGTGGATCTAGTCCTACTATTCGGATTTTGGTTGAGATAAGGAAACCTAAGTTAGAATGTATAATTAATGAATTAGTTTCATTGTAACCGTGGGAGAAGTTGTTTAAATATGTGTGCCTGAGAGACAAATATTGAGCCACGGGCTTCAATACCTGTCCAGGCTCCTGGTTGTAATCTCCATGATATTAATAATAAGAGAACCGATGCCTATGTTTGGTGGATGTAGCCCAACTTTTGGGTGAACCATGTGAAATCCCTGTGTCTATTTCACATTTTGTAGGAGGATTTGGACAAGAAAATATCTACTTCAGGTTCTGACTTTTATGAGTATAAAGGGACCATTGGTTTAGTTTGGACAAAGTGCAGATTTTGATTTCTATGGTAGTCAAAGCCTTGTGCATTTGACACATAGTTTAGCTTACCTAAATTGGACATGCTATCACTTTGTAAGACATGTTACTAATGGAGGTGGAGTGGTTCATATTCGAGCAAGTTGTCCAGACATGTTTTTGGAACCAGTGTTGAAGAGAAGTTGTGGTCATGATTTGCTTCTCTTGAAGGTGATGAATCAAATTGTACAAGGCATCAGGAAAATTGTTGTCAAGGTGGAGAATGTTGAAATGGTGACAACAAATCCCCACAGGATGTGGATCTAGATCCTACTATTCAGCATCTAAGGAAACCTAAGTTAGAATGTATAATTAATGAATTAGTTTCATTGTAACTGTGGGAGAATTTGTTTAGATATATATGCTTGAGAGATAAATATTGAGCCACGAGATTCAATCCCTCTCCAATTTGCTGGTTGTAATATCCATGATATGAATAATAAGAGAACCGATGCCTATGTTTGGTGGACATAGCCCAAATTTCGAGTGAACCATGTGAAGTCCCTGTGTCTATTTCACATTTTGCAGGAGGATTTGGACAAGAAAAGATCTACTTCAGGTTCTGTCTTTTATCAGTATAAAGGGACCATTGGGTTAGTTTGGACAAAGTGCAGGTTTTGTTTTCTATGGTTGATCAAAATCTAGACTGGGGGCAAAAATTTGCTCAATTTTCAAATTGCTCGGATTGCGACGACAACAGTGCCATTGCGTCCGTCTTGTCTTCCTGATTCCGATGGTATATTTACTTTCGTAAACGGAGTCCGTATGGAGGAGATATTGCGATCTGACCGCCAAGTCAAACAGGAAAAATTTGGGATGCTGACTGTACATGTCCGTACAGTCCGTACGACTAGGTGGAGGGCCGTACCATCATGATGACGTGGTGTATTGATGAGGTGGTGCATTTTGGTTGGTTGTTCGTTGACCAGTAATATGTTGACACGTGTCGTATTGGAAGCGAATGAGAAGAAGGCACGTGGCCCAATGCTTGGGCGCCACATGTCCCTCATTTGATTGGCTTATATTTGCTTCGTAAAAATAATGGAGGCCGCGGGGTTGGACCCCTGGACCTCCCACAACACAAAGTTTTTACAATACTCTACCTACCATTAGACCACCGTATGTTTCTTGAAATGTATGCGGGGGTTATTTGTTTTAAGTTAATACAATGTAATATATGGAAAGGGGGTAGGTCGGGGCTTAGCCCCGACCCATAACAAAAAGTTCCAAACCATAACATATAGTTATATGTTATAAAATATGCGCGGGGTTTCAAATAGTATACATTGTGTGTTAATATAATTCGTGCGGGGTTATAACCTATGGTTATATTATATGCCATTTACCATATTACAATGTGTACGCGCGGTTATACCATTGCGCGCAGTTTGAGTTGGTTATAGGGTTTATCAAACGGGTTTAACCACTTTTTCGCCGCGCCTTTGGTCCCATGGCCATATGACCCAGTGCCGAGGCGGTTAGGGGCTGGAGGCGCCCTAACCGTTCTACGGTTTGTACCGGTGCGCGGTTGCATACGGGTCTTGATTTTTACACTTTAAAGAGTGTGTGTGCTAGGTTCATGCACACAGGAGTGCATTTTGGCGAACCAGTTCTAGCAAAATGGAAGGAGGAAAATGAAGGAGGCCTAACTTCTTCATCTGTTGGCCGATTGAGGTGCCGTAAAAGCCCAGCTAGGGGTTTTTGGACGTGTTGGATCCATTGGTGCCATTTTCACAGCCATTTGAAGACTTCTTCTGCAATTTTTTAACCATTGAAGTTCCAGGAAGCTCTAGGGAGCTTGAAGCCCTATTTGATGGAGGACATGGTTTGGTGAGCCTATGTTTGTTTTTTGTGAATGAATAATCATTTTTGGCTAATTTATATGCTCTGAACACATTGGGACAGGTTTTAGAGGCTTTTGAGGACTTTTACAGGTGTTTTTGCCAAAGAGAAGCTCAGGGAAGCTTATGGCCACATGTAGAAGAGGTCATGCCCGGATGAGCCATGATCCGTTTTCAGAGTTCTATTAGTCGTTTTTGGGGTTTTTATGTGTTCTAATCTCAATGGTACAGTTTGTTTTTCCATTGAAGTTGATCAACATCTTGTAAAAGAACTTTTGACTAATTAATCCCAGAGAGCCAAGTACATTATGGAGGCTCAAGGAGATGTAGCCCGTAGGGGGGTGAACTCCTTTATCAGCTTGTTCTTGTTGTGAGTTTGATGGTTTATTTGATGCAAGTTGTTTTGCTGTGTATTTATTTGAAGTACATATTTAACCATTTAAAATAACATTTGCTCACACATAAGCATTTACAAGAAGATACATGAACTTAACACATAAGTTTATATTGCATATTTATACACATGAAGCAAGGTCATGTAAAGTTTATTTTAATGAAGTAGGGGTTCTTGCATAGCATAACAAGTCAGCCTTCTATTTTCAGATCAGGTGGTATCAGAGCATAGTTTGTTTTTCTCATGTGTTTTCCATTGATAGCTTGAGATTTAGCTATTGGTTTTTGTGCAAAGTTTTTGTGTTGAAGATGAAATCTTGCAAAGATGGCAGAAGCTTCAAGTAGTAATAGTTTTCATACAATTTCATTATCTTCAGTCTTTAACAAAAAAGAGATTCTAACTTTGAGAGATGTGATGAAAAAGATGTGTGAAGACAGCGATGAGCACATTGTTCTTGAAGAGCAGTTGATGGCCATGAAGCAGGAGAAAGACCAGCTTTTGCATAGGTTGCATGAGATGGAGAATCAACTCCATGAGGAAAAGGAAACCCTTACCAAGTACATGCATGAACATAAGGTATGCAATGTTAGTTTATCTTCTAATTCCTTTAAAGATGAATGTTTTGGTGGTTTTGAGAGTCACACAAGAGGAATAGGGTCCAAGTTGTTAATTAAAATGGGCTATGAAGGTAAAGGTTTGGGTAAACATGCACAAAGCATTGTTGAGCCTATTATTGTTGAAGAAAGACCCAGGTATTGTGGTCTTGGATATGAACGACAAGATGGAGCAAATTCCAAAGTCAAGGAGACAAAGGGAAAAGTTCGAAGCATAAAATTTGTTTCAAGTTCACCTGCTCACGAAGGCTTTAAAGGTGAAAGTTCAAGAACTTTTGTTGAAAGTTCGATCCCTTCAGCATGCAAGGGTTGTGTTCAGGATGAATGCAAGTGTGAGAGTTGTGACAGTGATGAGGACAAGAACATTGTTGATGGTTTGCAGAGGAGAGCTTGTAACTCTTTAGATTCACCTCCTCACAGAGGCGATAAAGGTGAATGCTCCAGGTATAATTCCGCTTATCGTTCAGTTGCATTTGATTAT
>JZKD02S1727171.1:486925-498366 GCA_000966675.3 Picea glauca
TTTGAGGACTTTTACAGGTGTTTTTTCCAAAGAGAATCTCAGGGAAGCTTATGGCCACATGTAGAAGAGGTCATGCCCGAATGAGCCATGATCCGTTTTCAGAGTTCTATTAGTCGTTTTTGGGGTTTTTATGTGTTCTAATCTCAATGGTACAGTTTTTTTTTCCATTGAAGTTGAGAAGCAGCTTGTAAAAGAACTTTTGACTAATTAATCCCAGAGAGCCAAGTCCATTATGGAGGCTCACGGAGATGTAGCCCGTAGGGGGGTGAACTCCTTTATTAGCTTGTTCTTGTTGTGAGTTTGATGGTTTATTTGATGCAAGTTGTGTTGTTGTGTATTTATTTGAAGTGCATATTTAACCATTTAAAAGAACATTTTCTCACACATAAGCATTTACAAGAAGATACATGAACTTAACACATAAGTTTATATTGCATATTTATACACATGAAGCAAGGTCTTGTAAAGTTTATTTTAATGAAGTAGGGGTGCTTGCATAGCATAACAAGTCAGCCTTCTATTTTCAGATCAATGGTAGTCAAAGCCTTGTGCATTTGACACATAGTTCAGCTTACCTAAATTGGACATGCTATTACTTTGTAAGACATGTTACTAATGGAGGTGGAGTGGTTCATATTCGAGCAAGTTGTGCATACATGTTTTTGGAACTAGTGTTGAAGAGAATTTATGGTCGTGATTTGTTTCTCTTGAAGGTGATGAATCAAATTAGACAAGGCATCAGGAACATTGTTGTCAAGGTGGAGATTGTTGAAATGGTGACAACAAATCCCCATAGGATGTGGATCTAGATCCTACTATTCAGCTTTTGGTTGAGATAAGGAAACCTAAGTTAGAATGTATAATTAATGAATTAGTTTCATTGTAACCATGGGAGAAGTTGTTTAAATATGTGTGCCTGAGAGACAAATATTGAGCCACAAGCTTCAAGCCCTCTCCAGGCTGCTGGTTGTAATCTCCATGATATGAATTATAAGAGAACTGATGCCTATGTTTGGTGGATGTAGCCCAACTTTTGGGTGAACCATGTGAAATACCTGTGCCTATTTCTCATGAGTGTGATTGTTAATTATCATTGAGAATTTTGTTTTCCGCATTGACAATTCTAACAATAATTAATTTCATCAACATTATATCATCAATATATATCATGAGTAGTATAAATAAATAGTGCACAATAAACAATAAGAGATACACAATACACTATAATTTTCATGGAAACCCGAATGGGAGAAAACCAAGAAATGATTTTGTTATATATCAAAGAATACATTCATTGGAAGGACCAACTTCCCAATTATCTAGCTACAAATGGAAGGAGGAGCCAACCCGAAGGAATATACAACTCCCTGAATCCTATGGCTCCAACCAGAAGGAGGCTATGACTCCATGATTCTCAAGATCCAACATGAAGGAAGCTCCAACTCCCTATGTTCTCTGGAACCAACCAGAAGGAGGATACAACCCCCTTTCCTTGCCACATCATGTCACCCTTAAATATAATTATCGACCAACTGTCACTAGCATAATATATGCCATTGATATATTAATCAACATGTAATCAATATGTCGCAAGCAATATCACATTAACTTATCACTGATCAACCTTTTCAAGCTATCATTTTATCCAACCTGTCACTATCACTATCATTCTCTCTGTCACTATCTTTTCCATTGTCACTGCTTCATCAACATGTAACTGATCATCAACCTATGTGTCTCAACTAGAACCTGTACCATACCATGCATCGATCGTGTACCAACATATGTACTATCACTTGCATCAATCATCTACCATAAGATGTCCCAAATGTAAATAACATAACATCATAAATGAGTATCCAATCATATATCAAACCATGCACCATGTAGTAAAGCATCAATCATGAATCAAACCTAAAAACTACCATACCATTAATCATGTATAGATCTGTACCATATCATCAATGATGTTCCTCAAGATCCCAAAGCATGAGCCTCATGCATATTCCACCATACAACAAGTGTATGCCTCAAACATATACTAACATCTCAAGGATATAAATCATAAAAACCATATCATAAGAAGAACCATATACAAGAGCATACCTCACTGAAAAATGTACCAAATATGTACCGCAATCAAGTGCTAATGCCTGAAAAATATACCAAACAAGCTTCAAGCATGTACCATATCCATACCCTTCAAATATACTTCAAAACATACCTATGATATTGTAGCTAACCTAATGCACTATAATAATGACCTGTAAAATTTCCTCTAACTTCAACTACCTGGTACAAGCATCTCCCCATTTTTTTATTGTCCTTGCAAGATTAAGATATCCTTTCTCATGGGGCCTTGTATGAAAAGTAATATGAAACCCATAGGGTCTTCACGAGACAATAGTAGTCTCACATGCAGGGGTCAACCAAACTAGGGTTTCCTCATAAATTCTTGCTCCCCTCTGCAATGTTGAAACTGCTAGACTTCTCACTCTCTTCTACCTTAAAAATTACCATCACAAGAATTTCCAATAGATCACTAATCCACTAGAAGATATTCAATATAATGAGTGAGTGAATGTACTTTTGAATGAATTATTGAGGTGTATATATACTTTTTTTATCTAATCTCTTTCCTTGATTTTGGGGCTTCTTGAATTTATTGTTACAATCACTTTACCCTTTCATTAAAGACTTGTAACCAACTAGGGGCTTCTAGACCATTCTTCGGGGCTTCCAACTTTACAATGCCATAACTCCTCAATCGTGAGGAACTACATGGTGTACCATCTATCACCAAAAGTGACATGATGAGGACTATCCATCCAAGAGTGACTTAGCTGCATTTAGAGTGAGTTTAGAAGCCTCTTCTTTGTCTACTGATATTTCTCTTCATGGTGCTTCCTCATGTAAATATTTGATGTATATGAAAAGCATTCAAAATATTATTTACTTGGAATATTTTAGTATTCTACTACTATCCCCTTGTCTTAATGTGTCAAATGTCATGTGGAGCAATGTGCAAAAGAAACTACTACATTTGTTTTCCAAATATACTCAAATGTCTCCCTCGAAAGAGGTTTGGTGGAGATATCTGCAATCTTCTCCTTTGTCTCAATGTACTCTAGCTTGATGTTCTTATGTGTGAATTGTTCCCATAGAAAGTGAAACTTGATAGGAATGTGTTTCTTCTTGGAGTGCATAACTGGATACTTTGAGATACTTATAGCATTCATGTTATAATAGAGTATCAAAATAGTCTCATCATATTCCACTTTTATGTCCTGCATGATTTGCTTCATCAAGAGAACCTAAGTGCAACATGTTGTTGCTACAATATAGTTTGATTTTTTTGTGGATAATGATATTGATCATTGTTTCTTGCTCAACCATGATATTGAACACTCACCCAAGAAGAATGTTGCTCCACTTGTACTTCTTCTATCATCAATGCTACATGTCCAATCTGCATCTATGTAAGCTATCAAAGAGATTTCATTCCCTTTTGGATAAAATAATCCAAAATATTGTGTTCCTTTGAGATATTTGAATATCCTCTTCACTATCATAACATGTGCTCCTTTGGTGCCACTTGAAACCTGTCCAACTGCCTACATCACATTTGGTCTAGACGATGTCACATAAAGTAACTACCAGTCATCAATCTATAGAGTCTATGATATTCATCCTTAGAATAATAATCCTTAATTAACTTGCAACTGGTCTGCATAGGATTAATCACTAGTTCCAATATTCCATACAAAAATTCTTTAGCATTTCTCTCATATACCTGGTTTGAGATATGAAAATACCTTTATCATGATGGAATATCTGTAACCCCAAAAAGAAGGTCAACTCACCAAGAAAATACATTTCGAACTCATTCTAATATATTTGGAAAATTTTTGACTCATCCTATCATCATTGCTTCCAAAGACAATGTCATCTACATAAACTTCAATTATCGGTATGGTGTCTCAATCCACTTTTATGTAGAGATTGTTTTATGAATTTCTCTTCTTGAATACTTATTGCTACGAATATCTGTCCAACCTTGAATACCATGATTTGGGGGGCTACTTGAGTCCATAGAATTCTTTCTTCAACCTGTAAACATAATATTCCTTCTTTGATAGTAGAAACCCTTCTGGCTATTTCATGTAGACTTCTTCTAATTATCCATTTATAAATGATTATTTTACATCCATCTGATACACTTTGATTCTTTTAGAGAATGCATAGGTTAAGATCAATATGATTGCTTCCATCCTGGAAACTAGGGCAAAGGTTTCTTCAAAATGTATTGCTTCAACTTGTGTATATCCTTTGCACACTAACATTGCCTTGTTTCTTCTTACCTGTCCATCCTCTTTTAGTTTGTTTTTTAAAATACACTTTGTATTGATCATGTTCTTGTTCTTCATTCTTGGAACCAGTTCCCATGTTTCATTCTTCTTTATATGTTCCAATTCTTCTTCTGTAGCCTTGATCCATTGTTCATCCTTGTTGGCTTTTTCGAAACTGCTTGGTTCAACTGTGGATAACAATGCTATATTCCTTTATTCTGGTGAACGTATTATTATTCAGGTTTAGACTCCTGCATATTTATTCCCAATAATCTATTCTAGTGGATGATTTTTATACACTTTTCATCTAGATTTATTTAGAGGTATCTGAGGATCTTATTGTTTATATTCCTCTTTCTCTACTTACGGCCGCTCTACTTGTTCTTCTGTTTTTTTTTTCTTCTTATTCTATTTCTTCTTCTTTCAAATCATCTCTGTCATTCTTCTCTTCTGGATCTTTGCTTCCTTATTTGATATTTAATCCATTTGTTTCATCAACCATTACATTGATTCTTTCCACTATTCTTTTGAGTCTTAGATTGAAGCATTTATATGCTTTTGTTTTGCTTAAGTACCCTGAGATTAAACTTAAGGATCAAAGGATAATGTCAGGCATCAAGAAAGTTGTTTGAGGTTTTTTTTTTTTTTTTTTTTTTTTTTTTAATACTGGGGGAATCGGCAACTCGCGGTTCTCATACTCGCGTGACACGGGGTCGATCCCCATCGGCTACCACTATAACCCCAGGTGCAACCACCCAGCCCGCAAGAATGGCGCACAAGTAAATCCGGGTGAGAATCGAACATGAGACTTCATTTTTACAAATTTCCTTTCATTTACACGACACTTTCCAATCCGTCTACACCCGTGCGGGCGTTTGAGGGTGTGTTTTTAAAATTCTTTTCCTACCTCAATTATATGAGAAAAAATCCTTAATGAAATTAACCCTGTAGCAACACAGAGGTCATATTTCATATCTGAGTAAAATCAAAATAATAAATGAACTGAAGGAAAATAACAAAACTGTGAAACAAAGAAAGGCATCAATTACAGAAGAATCCCATCTTGTTGCAGTAGAAGAAAGTAGATTAGTATAACCTTGAATAAATCATAAAAATACAACAATCTACACAAAAAGAAGGTCTTGTATTACTCACAATAATTACAGAGGAAACGATAATTACTAAATAAATTATTGATACAATAATATTTTAGTAGTTGTAGTACTAAATTGGAATCAATATTTATTCAAGAATACATAAAGAAAATGAGCAATGGAATACAATGAAGCACATAACCCAGATTTGAACAAAATTTGGAATCTTTGTCTACATTTGTATTAATACTCTATAAGGAGAGTCTTATCTGTTACAATTGGCAAGAAGAAGACTGAAATAAGTATTTGATTTATGTATTTATACAAAACTTCTAAACCTGAAATGATTGGACTTCTCATAGAAAGTATTAAATATTACAACATGGAATACTGAAAGGTTACATCTACACCTTCTATGTCTCTTCATCTACCCGCAGAGACGTCTATTCTTCATATCTTATAGCCTGGAAACAGTTGGCACCTAATTATGACCTGTGTGAATGTTATGATCATATTGTCTCATTTATTTCCGGATGTGTTGTCTTTCCCGTGTTCGACATAGTGGATACATCTTCTTACTAATTGCACTACTAACCTGGAAGGTTTTGTTTTCTTGTTTGCGTAAAAAATATACAAATTATTTTCTATATGAGGCAACTTATCTTGTATTTTGTTTGATTCCAAAGATACAACCTGTAGTTATAAACTAGGATTTACCATCCATTTGTTAATCTGGATAAGGTCAATTTGTTTCAATTGCTGGATAGTCGTCCGAGCTTCTTCTATTCTTGTCTTGGAATTAAGTTGATTTTTCACTATGTCAATCTGCCCTAGGGCCTGAGAGATACTATCTCTTTCAATGTCCAACAACCTTTTGTTGAGTGAAGACAACGCTTCTTCATAAGCCTTATTTATTTCCCAGGCTAATCTTTTGCTTTCCACCAAATTTTCTTCCCAGGTCTTCAAGATTATTTCACCTCGAGTTTACTTGGAAAGAGACAATTGAGGGATCTTTGCTACTTCATCCTTTGATTCTATTAAAATGACATCCTGTAACGTAGCTCAAGCTGCAGTGGATTTTCTCTCCTTAATGTAAATGTTATTTAAATAAAGGTCTCCCACCTGGTAACAATTTTGAACAACTTCCACTTTCGTAAAAAGGTTTTGCTAGGATAATTCCAACTTTTCATGCACTTTCAATGCCTGATCTTGGAAATATTCCATATCCAAAGTTGTAAATTCAACTAAATATATCTTGGCTTGAAGTTGTTTGATCAATTCTTCTTGCTAAGTGTTTAATTCTCTACTGGCTTGTGATTTTTCATCAAGTCTAGTTTAGAGTTGTTGAATTTCTTGTCTGTCATAGGCTCTGATCTTTTCAAAATCCTCATTCATCTGATTTCTCATGTCTCTTTCCACAGTTTCCATCTGGTCCTGCAACTTTCTTACTAAAAAATTTATCTATTTCAGCTGTTCCGCTAGACTCCCTAATGAACATTGATTTATCGTGGAAAAATCTCCCAATGAGCCTACCATTTCCATAGCGAATTTGGTCTCGTCTAAGGCTTGTCCATCATACAACACTCTGTGTCTTTTGACCATTGCACCATCCTTTTTATGCATCTCTCTTTTAACAATGGCCCTCCTCTTTTTGTTGAAAAATAAGTTTGAGGGGGGCATTTCTTCTGCGACAACAGGAGTAAGGTTTTCTATGAATACCACTTCAACATTCAGATTTCCTTGGCTTGACTATAAAGGAATTAATGATTTCATAGGGATACCTATCTCGGTGGATGCTTGTTTCTCTTTTGTGTTAGTTTCCGATTTATTTGGTGTGGACAGTGTTGTACCCGGTCCCTTTTTTATCAAAGCTTTGGATTGAGCTTCTGCTTGGTTTCCTGATGGATTTGCTAATGTAGTATTCCCCTTTTGCATTAAAACTTCAGTCTTCTTCATATTCCCTTCAACATCCTTTTCACTAGAACTCCCTGTTTCCAAACCTTGAGTTACATTTTCTTGTGTAGAGGGGGGTGTCTAAGGTTCTCCCTGTAATACCTTAGGTAAACTATTTCTTCTGTGTTTTTAGAAATTGTAGAACTTGTCTAATTGATCTGGAGCTAGAGTTCAGACTCTACTCAACACTTGTTGGTACGACCTTACTCCCCAAAATATTTCATCCCATGGGGAATCTTCATGCTTGTATCTCTTTATATTGTATAGATTCAAGTGGTTTTCCATAATATTTCGGGGATTATGCTTCTTGAACTCAATATAAACCAAATTAATGTCTTCTAGGGCTACAGCCTCCACTTTCGAGTGGCCATAATCTAACAATGAGAACATGCCAATTTTTAAATGGAATGTTGGCCATACCTTTTTCTACATTGCTTTTAATTCTTTATTGATTCCTCCTATCACAGTTTGATAGGCTACCTCTCGGCACACCATTCAATTTGGTAGACACTTTGATAAAGCATGTGGGGGAACTAAACTCCCAAAACCCCTGATGTAAGAGAAATGTTCCTTAATATACCAGTCCACTATTTTCCCTAGGTTGGTCATGGTATTGTCTAATATCCTGGTAGGTAGACAACCATAGAGAGCAATATCCATCGACACCACAACATAGTTGCAAATTTCATAGAAGAAATATATTTCTTTCTCCTTCCACAACTTGGAGTGATAGAAATGTATGGGTTCAACATTGGTCGTAGTCTAGCTCTAGCTCATCAAAGGGAATGATGTCATAAAACAGATGGCATCCATAATGTACCAACATGTAGAAAGGGGTAGATTTCCCTTTGGCCTTAAACGACTGATACTCTGTGATCTCCTCGACCAAATTGTCCGATAACATTTTGGCATAGTCGAAAGCATATACTTTTGCTACTTCATGCATGAGTGGTACCCATGGAAACAAGAAATGAGCACAATCATTCCTCCCAAAATGTCTACACAACATCAGAGCTACATAGACCATATGGGCATCCAACGCTACTGTGGCATATATACCATGGGTGTCTATTCTGAATTTCTCAGGGTGTCCCCACTAGTCTTTGATCAATTCATGGTAGTTCTTTCCATATTCCATGCATTCTACTTTTTCAAACTCCATTAGGAGAGAGACATTATAAATTTGTTTGAAAATTGGTGATAACTTATAAATTATCCGGATATGCTCTAGTCAGAAAGACCCGACAACCACTTTCTGTGAATTGCAGATGGTCCTGGTTGCAATGTCCACGTTCTCCAGAGCCCAGTCGATCATGTCATTGTATGGCATGAGTCTTGACCGTGCAAATATTTTGTATAGATTTGATTCAGCTATATCCCTGAGCTTCGTCACATGGTTTTCAGTCACCTTGTCACCTGAATCATCTGGGAAGTTTATCAACTCATATTACAGAACACCAAATACCCGCGTCTAGGTTTTCATGGTATCTATAGCTCTTGGTGAAGTATCTGAGAGGATGTCTTTTTTTGGTTTCACACTCTCACCAGCTTCTTTAGCCATTTTTTGTGGCGCCATGATATTACAAGCTCAGAATTGTGTTACCCATTACAGGAAAATGTGTAAACTTCTTAGCTTGCTAAAACTTGTTGTTCTGCGAGAAATCCAAATTAGAATTCAAACTTCAATATAGTTATTCACCATAAGTGTATCGATTTTATGAATACCTTTACTAACGATATATCCACGTTCCTTAATGAAAACATTTGGGCAGTGATCCATGATATTATTTGAAATCATTGTCATAGATCTGTTATTAATGCCATTAAAGTTTGGTCATTCGCGATTGGGAGGTTGGAAAAATAAAATTTGAATTTACCCGAACCGTGATTTAGCAAAAATTCAATCATGAGATAATAGTATTTAACCCATTAACTAATCGTATTTAAGTTTTAAGTCTTTTCAGGTTTTCACACTTCGGGATATTTGATAATAGCTCGAGATAGGATCCCCAAAACTTGAAATCGCGAAGCAATTAATTATCGGATAATTATATTTAATTTTAGTTAACCCTTCTTATTGTTTAAGGTATTTTGGGAGTTCGGACTTCGTGAATTTAGAGTATGATGAATGGCGAATATCCGAACTCTAAATGCACGAAGTTATTACTTAACTTTTAATTTGGTTTTAGTTTTTGGTATTTATCGCCTTATGTGTCGGAAAACTAACTTTATATAATTTTTGACTGGCCACTACCCATAGTGATGTGTCAAAGATTAGGAAGGTATACATGTATGGTGACTAGTATTTTTTGAACACCTTTCAGGTATCGGGACTTTGAAGTCACGACATGACGAAAATGCCTGAAGCACGAAACTTCGAGGTATGGAACTCTGAAGTATTTTCTAGTGTCTTGACCTTTTAATAATCGGGTGGCTCCACAAACTCGAGGAAAAAGGAATCGTTCGATCAACGCAGGGACTCAATTGACGATGGACCTCGTGCGTGCCTTAAGGCTAAAAAAACCAAAATTGATTTATCATTTGGAAGCCGACTCTGAGATAGAGTAAAAATATAGGATAAAACTTTCAGGCTTATAATTTTAAATGTGTTCCAACATAGGCTCCATCTTGGGATCATGTCTCTTTGCGAGGCATGGAAGAACAATAGAACAAGTTCCCTTATTGGGTAAATGGAGTCTTCATTGGTTTCTGGGAAACAACTTTGAAAAATCATACAGAAGGACATTAGACTTCAGTCATGTCTCAAAAAAGTTTCAAAAACTCAATCATTCACCGGTATTGAGTTTAGGCTATTAATAGTTTCCATTTTCCTGAAACTTACTTTGGATATATTTAAGATAATCAAAACAACCTTAATCGATCTATCAGACTCGGGTCAATTTTGTTCACATCACGGTAAAGTAAATTAAACAATTTATTTTAGGGAGTCCGTTATTGGTTTAGAATGTAAATCTCATCGAAAAGAGAACTAGCTACCAGAGTACATTATATACATGTATAACAACCTTGCAGATATCATAGACATTGCTTTACTGTCAGCGATCTTGTTTAGTACCCTGGTGAAGTTATCTACATTTCCTATTGAATTTCCTTTCACCACTTCAATTTGCGCTTTGCTGAGATGAAAGTGATCGTTTAAATGAATTTCCTTTCATAACCGCTTTGGACAGAATGGGGGCAATCAATTTATGAAATTCCTTTCACCATCCATCTCATATTTTAATATTTCTGAAGTGGGGGAAATCAATTTGTATGCATCATACAAGGGATGATATATGTTTATTATTTAGCAATGAAGGTATGTCAACCCACTTTGATTTACTCTAGACTAATCCTCTCCCGACCTTCAAAACACCTTCACCTCTAAGGAAATTTTTACAAGGGAATTTTTAATTTCTAGGGAATTTCCTTGAGTGAAACTAATGAGTTCAAATCTGATCGAAGGGATAAAGTAATCAAGATTATCCTAGACATACTTTCTTTCAGTTAAAATCATGGGAATCATAAAGATTTTTGCCCACTCTTGTTTTGAAGATCTGTTTTTTTAAGCTTGGTGAGTGAAGGCAAAGTCTTTCTTTCTGTGAAGATTTAAAGTCAGGGATTGAAAATATAGCTTTCAGATATGCTATATGGGATCAAAAGGAGGAGTTACAAGCTTTGAAACATATCTTATTTCCACCTAAGCCTACTTCCTAATTACCAGGTTTCTTTTGTTTTTATTTTCTCTTGATTCAGAAGTCTAGAAATCTATATCTTTTTAATCTCCGATCATATGACCGTTTTTCACATGAGTACAACCTTATTAAGACTTTATAGGATATTCATTTTAGCATTTTGGTATGAAGAATAAATATAGAAGTTTTTGCCTTGAATTTCATTGGTATTTTCGACCAAAACAATTATTTATTTATCACCTGTTTCGAGAGAAAACAAAATACTCTGAAAATTGAGCATTGTATTCCAATACCTCCTTTTTTGCGATCTAATAATAAAATTCTGCAAAGAGGAGAGAATCAGAGAGTTC
>JZKD02S1727171.1:498416-537010 GCA_000966675.3 Picea glauca
TGTGTGTGTAAAATCAACTTTATTTAAAAGTAAAGATTTAAATAGCCTACAGAAAGGACCAAAATGAGGAAGTAAACAAAACCAAACTGGTATATACAATGGTGCGGTTGAACATGTTTATTGCATGAAATGTTCCAGATAACACCCATTGATAGGGGCGTCAAAAAATTTCCCGTCTAGATTCTCCAATAGGAAAGAATTATTCCCCTCTGTAGATGATATTCTGAATGGTCCAAACCAAAGATGATCAAACTTGTCATGTTTACCCACATCTTCTTTCTTGGCATCCCATTTCAAAACTAAATCACCAGGAAGAAATTCCCTTTCCTTCGCCTTTTTGTCGAAAACAACTTTCATGTTATCTTGATATTTTTTAAGTTTGTCATCAACTTCGGCCCGGTTATGATGGACCTCAATTATTTGATTTATCCTCCTTGTCATATCATTCGACTCTTCGTTTGCATACCACCACAACTTTATCACTGGAAGAGCTAGATTAATAGGGAGAACAACATCAGTACCATAAACCATTTGGAAAGGAGACATGCCTATTGATTTCTTAGTACCAATCTGGTTTTCCCATAAGGTGTACTTTAGGTGAACATGCCAAGATTTCTTATTCTCCGTTAATACTTTCCGGATTATATTCATCAATATTTTGTTGGATGATCCAACCAACCCATTTCCCTGAGGATAATAAGTTGTATAATTCCCTAACACAATGTTGTATTTTTGACAAAAGCTTACCATCGCCATAGATTTGAACGCATGAGAAATATGTATAACTATTTTTTGGGGACAACCAAATATAGATAGGATGTTCTCCTCCAAAATGTTTATAACTACCGAGTTTGTGTCATTATGAGTTGGAATGGATTTCACCCATTTCATGAAATAATCTGTAGCAGTCAGAATCCACTTATGTTGGGTTCTTGATTGTGGGTAGATTTCTTCGATGAAGTCCATGCCCCATTGTTGAAAAGGAGCTTATGTTTTAACTGGGACCAAAGGTAATGAAAGGAGTTTTTTCTTTCCATAGAACAGTTGGCACAGGTTGTAGGATATAACATTAGCATTCACATCAGTAAATAACTTTGGCCAGTAATATCTAGCTCTTAGTATTTTGTAGTTCGTGGCCCTCCAGGCATGATGTCCTCCATACACTCCCTTGTGGAATTCATTAGTGACATCCTTAGTTTCAGTTTTTGTTTGGTAATGTAGAAAGAAACCAAGGGGGTATTTCCAGTACAATTGTCCTTCAATAATACAGTACTTAACTGCATGTATTTTTAGCATTCTGGACTTTGCTGGAGTCCTATCGCTCAGGAACTGAAGAGTGAGGAGATATGCAATGAAGTCACGGTACTAGTCAGAGGAAGAATTTTTCTCTTCCATATGAACTGCAGGGTTTTGGTCATCAAGCTCTCCCATGTCTGGGATAGACTCATGCAATTTTAAGTGGTTTATCCCAAGTGCTCTGAAATTTGACTCTGCTAATAATTTTTCCAGGCCTTGACCTTTAACCATCTTTTTTGGTTTAAACTCTAGGTCGAACTCTTGAATTGTTTCTAACCATTGACCTCTTCTAATGTCACTGTCTGGCTGTACCAATATATCTTTGATAGAGCTTATTGGAACATAGGCGATTATTCTGGAGTGCAATACATAGGTTCTGAAATATTTGAGAGCTTTGACCATCGCGTAGGATTGTTTTTCCAGTATGTCGTATCTGTTTTTGGTGTCTCTGAGACTTCTATTGAAAAAGGCTATCTGTTTTTCAAAACCTTCTTTGTTCTTTTACAGGAGTACAACTGTGATAGTATGCTCAGATGCGAAAGATAAGATCTGGATCTATTTAGTATATTCAGGACTAGCCAGTACAAGAGATTCCCTTATAGCTTTTTTAACTCGTTTGAATGACACTTTAGCTTCGACAGTCCATTTGATTTCCCTATCTTTATTCAACATATTTGTGATCAATTTGACAATTTCAGCAAAGTTAGGGATAAAGCTTCTTAGAAAATTTATTTTCCCTAAAAAGGATTGGATTTAGTTTTTATTTCTAGGAATGTTTATTGTATCAATAGCCTCAATTCGCTTGGTATCGACCTTAATTCCATCTTTTGAAACTATATGAACCATGATTTTTCCTTCTTGCATAGAAAAATGAGACCTTTTAGGGTTAAGAGATAAACCAACTTTCCTACATTTCTCAAAAGTCAGTTTGAGATGGACCATGTTAGCAACAATTGTGGTATCGGAAAACAAAGGTATGCAGGTTTGTAGGACTGCGTAATAAGTGCCCAAGTGCAGCACACAGAAGAAATCTGTTTGGGGCCCAAGTCAAGAAGGAGAGCCTGATCATGGACATGAGAAGCAGTGAAAGAGATCTAGACCATCCGTTTGGGAAAGGACGTGTGGCAGGAGATCGACGTCATTGGGAAAGTCCCGACAGGGAAGCACCCATCAAGGAACTTGAAGCCATCGAGATATCGGGGATCTTGGGGACGAGTGATTCATGCACTTCAAAAGTGTGAACCCCAAAACCCCGATGGAGAGTATGGTCAAAGGCATATGTCAGTGGTCACTTGGACCAGGGCCTAGTCAAAGGGCTAGCATGGAAGGCGCATCGGAAATCAGAAAATTGCGAGTCCCATGGACACAAACATTGTGTCATCATGAACGTCGAAACTCCGATGGAGGGTTTGGATATGGTCACACTGAGGTAGAAATCATATGGTTCATGTTCTAGCCGATAGGGGCTAGCTTATAGAAGTGGAGCTCATCACAAATCGGGGATTGAAGGATCGAGAGTTCCGGGTACATGTGTACCTCGGCACCGCAAACCCTGAAACCCTAAAACCTCATCACGTACCTCTATTATCTATCCCTTGCCGCCATGTCCCATCCCCGTGTCATGCCAACCCACAATTTCTTCCCGGCCCCTGTGCCTCCTCCACCTAGCTCATACACTTCAAAGCCCACGATTTTTCCACTCGCATTTGCCCTATCGCTTTCCCTCTGCCACATCCATCTGCATGACCTCTCCTCATCCCATATCCACACCGAGCATGTTAAATCACCCCTTCCTGATCACCGTCTATTCACCACTTCATGTCAAGTCCTCCAATCATCACGACGGCCTCCACATCTACCCGCTAGTCTTACCATGAACTCTCCAAACATATCCAAATGGCAGAATGAGAAGGCCTCCATGTCTTGTAGGTACAAAGTTGACCGGGGCCTTTCCCGATCCCAATGAAGCAGTTATTGCAGCAGTTGATGGTGGTTAGACATCGTTTCCACCATAAATGGAAAGTCTAGAAAATGACTATAAGCTTTCCAATTCATCCACATGCCCTTTTGGATCGCGATTGCGTCTGACTGAAGTTCACGACTGTCCAGAGACTGCATGCATAGTAAACATGTAGACGTAATGTCTTCAATGCAATGTCTCGAATTGGCTTCTATGGTTTTGTTCCAAGTATATGTAGGCATTTCTGCCATTTTTTAAGGTATCGATGGTTGAGCAGAGCTCCTGGTTGTAAAACTTTAATGAAGCACTATTTTCTGGTTATTTCTAGACTTCTGAGACTTCTTGCCTTATGAATGCCAGTTTCTTTAGATCTTTGTTATACTGTGTTAGAGAAGCTCGGAATTGGAGGATCCAGTTGAGTTGTAGCTGTTATAGGATGATGTTGTAATGGATCACTGTAATGGTTACGGAGTCTCTAATTAGTTCCTGTGATTTCCTTAACGCTGAATGACCTGGAATTGGAGGATCCAGTCAAGTCTATTATTTAGTTTATTGAAGCCCTGAACCAGGAGGATCCTGCATTCAAAGTTTTTCCCCTACAAGCCACTGTAAGCCTGTTGCCCAGAGCTGTTTGTTCACCTTTCTTACTAAGTCTTCTACCTGCTCATATTTTAATCAACCCACTGGTTGAAGTTAGGATTCCAGACCTCCTTTGTTCTTTATGTACTAGATCCATTCCACGAGTTAGAGTGATATCTCCTCGAGTCTCTACCCATTTGATCACCCATTTATCAACCGTGACATAAAAACTGATGGGTGTTCGGCTCTGCTCCTACTAGCAATCCAGTAATGACTTCCGACGCTAACATTTCTGGCACCATTGCCGGGGATGAAATTGAAGATTTTCCCTGGGTAGAATGACATTGAGCCTCTGAATCCGAAGGTGCATCGGATTATCGGAGCCTTTCAAGATTGCTAATATGCACCTAGTGACTCCATTGTGACAACTTCGTTGGGGAGAACCTACTCTGTTAATTGTGGCTTTCAGAGGCAGGCATATGCGGTCTCGTCCACAGCTGCCTCTAACTATGCCTGAAACAGATCCAGAGGTGGTGCTCAGAAAGGGAAGGGCCTCTGAAGAAGAAACGTCCATCACCGAACCAGGTAATCCACCATATCCTTCTATTGGATCTCCTTTTTCTCCTCCTCAGTTATTTGATAGGCCCGTCTCTGCAGTTTCCCATTTCCTAAATTTTGGGAGTGTTCCTGTTGAGTTTTCCTCTTTTGGTCTAGGACCCGAGGGACAAGACTTTGTCACTCCCCTCTCCCCTGAAGATGTACCCCAGCGTAGACCCAGGACCGCAGAAGATTTCCCTACACCTAGCTTAACCACTCCTGTACAAAGAGGAGCACCCGTTGACTTGAGATCGATAGCCTTCTCCTTAAATCCCCTCTTGTTCCCCACTCCAATTAGAGGCTCATTCTCAGCAGTCCCTTTGCGAACTCCTTCTCCTCCAAGCTCTCCTTCACCTAATATTCCTATGGCTGGTGCTAATCCCCTTCTGAATAGAATGGAAGCCATAGTTGCTACTAGGTATGCTCCCTTGAGTTTACGTCAACCCACAAATCCTTTCCCTGCTAGAGATTACTTGAAATATATGCCCAAGTTCACCGGGGAAGGGGACATAACTGCAGAAGAACACCTGGTTTCTTTCTACAGTTAGGCAGACAACCTGAACATTGGAAATGAAGATGTCTAGATGAGGGTCTTTGTCCAGATCCTGGATGGTGAGGTAAGGAAATGGTTTAGAGGATTAGCTCCCAGATCTATTGCTGGAATTGAAGCCCTGGATAATGCTTTCCTGAGGCAGTGGGGAGATAAGAAGGATTTCATGTATTATATGACTGAGTTCGGGTCTTTGAAGAATATGGAAGGAGATTCTATCTCTGACTTCTCCAAAAGATTCAATAAAATGTACAATAAGATACTTGATGAAATAAAGCCATCAGAAGCCTCGGCCAAGATGTCCTATGCTAGTGTGTTTGGCCCTGATTTCTGTCTTTTATTGAGAGAAAGAAGAGCTGCATCCTTATCTCAAATGAAAGACACGACCATAGAAGTGGAATCCAATGTATTAGCAGCCGATAGATTGAGGAACGAGGCTGACATGGGCAGGAGAAAGGGAAAATACGAAGCCTCAACTTTTAGCCCATCGGTGCCCCACCTTCAAGTAGATGAACTAACCAAGATGGTGAAGTCTCTATCTGCAGAGATGGAAAGACTGAAGGTAGAGAGGAGGAAAGCATACAAGGGCCCTAAGAGCGCTGAAAACAAAGGAGGTTTTCGGAGGCCAAACAATATCGCTTCTCGGACGATGCAAAGAGACAGAGATGACCAGAAAATTCAGGCCCCTTTTCAAAACAATTTTGTGGCTAAGGGAGAAGAAGGGGAAACGAATGAACTTGAGCCTGAAATCCATTGCTTTGGAGATACTCCGCCTTTTCTTCATATCACTCAAACAGCATACGAAGAGTCTCTCATGGACAGTCAACTAAATGAATTGAGCAAGGGAGAAAAGGCTGGCGGCGGTCAAGGCAGGTACAACCTGAGGACCAGCAAAAGGATAGCAGCACCTGATATTCCTGAGCAGTCCATTAGAGCAGAGAAGCCTGCTAGTAAAGTAGCATATGGTCATAGAGGTAAGAAGGCCCAACCCCTCTATCCCATTGTCCATAATCATGTCCCTGAAATAAAAGAAATTCCAAAGCCTACATCTTCTTTTAACTTCAAGCATGAGATCCAAAAGATCAGAATCCCTGTGCCCCTCACTGATCTGATTAAACATGATGAATTCAAAAAGCGCTTCTCTGAACTTTTATAGTCTGAAGCCTCATGCCTTCCTACAAACTCCATAAACCTTCAAGATGAAAATCCATCAGTTGTCCTGGGCCCCATGGTAGAAAATAGAGATGACTCATCCCCTCCTTTCTACACCTCCTTGAACATACATGACAATGTACTACACAACTGCTTGATGGACTCGGGGGCTTCTCACAACCTCATGCCCAAAACTGTCATGGAAGAGTTAGTACTATAAGTCACTCGATCCTAACATGACCTCTATTTTTTTGACTCCAGGAGAGTTCAGTGTCTTGGAGTTATTAAAGACTTGGTTGTCACCTTGTTTCAACTGCCCATGAAGAGTGTGGTCATGGATATTGTAGTAGCTGATGTTCCCCCCAAGTTCGGTATGTTATTATCAAGATCTTGGATAAAAATACTGGGGGGAACCTTGCAGATGGACCTTACATATGCTAATATCCCAGTGTTTGGAGGAGAACATAGAAGACTATACAGGGAAGCTCAATTGGCCTATATAATCAGTGATGAAGCCAACCCTACCAACCATCCCATCTTTTCCTTCGACACTGACTTAGGCTACAGTTTACTACAACTCAACCATGCCCCTGAGCCTCCTCTCAAACTCAGAAAGCAGCCCACTAGTTCCCCCAAACTTCCTCCCTCCATCACCCCCATCTGGAAACTGTTCTTTGATGGAGCCTCTTCCAAGGAAGGCGCTGGAGCTGGGGTAGTTTTTGTGTCACCTGCTGAGGAAACCATATATCTGTCATACAAATTAGAATTTGAAGCTACCAATAATGTGGCAGAGTATGAGGCTCTGGTTCTGGGATTAAGAGCTGCGAGGTAAATGGGAATTCAGGAAGTAGCAGTGTTCGGTGATGCAGAGTTGGTGGTCCAACAGATCAAAAACGCTTATCAGGTCAAGCATCCTTGACTCAGGAATTACAGGAATGAGGTATGGGACCTAGTTGACAGTTTCCTCTCAGCATTTAACATTTCATTCATCTCAAGAGAGAAGAACACAATGGCAGATTCCTTGGCTACATCGGCTAGCAATTTCAAAGTACCTTTGCTGCCCAAATTCAGATATGATGTAGAGGTAAAATACAGGCCCTCCATACCTAACAACATCAAACATTGGAAGATGTTCGAGGACGATCTCGAGGTCAAGAGGTTCTTGGAGACTGTCGATGAATTTTCATAAATGCACATAGACCAAGATTCCATCTCAGAGGAAGAGCTCGATGGGGGTAATTTTATGAATAAGATTGCAGGGCGCAACATTGTACAGCTGCCCAACAACCATATTCCCAGAGGACTAGTTCCTTTGGAAAGTCTTTTTGATAGAAACAATATGTCGGTAAAGGGAGAAGTATCGGAGGAGGATGCTGGTACTATTCAGTGCAACATTGGAACTGAGAGTGAGCCCAAGTATGTCAAATTGTCAAGAAGTCTGGCAGAGGAGCAGAGGTCCGAATAGATTGGACTTTTGAGGGAATTTGCTGATGTGTTTGCCTGGACCTATGAAGACCTCAAAACCTATGACACCTCTGTCATCGAGCATAAAATTCCATTGAAGGAGGAGGCAAAGCCATTCAGGCAGAAGTTGAGACAGATCAATCCCATGATGCTGCCTATCATGGAGAGGGAATTTAAGAAGCTGCTTCAAGCTCAGATCATTGTACCACTGAGATATTCAGAGTGGGTGGCCAACTTGGTGCCAGTAAGGAAAAAGAATGGAGAGATATGACTTTATGTAGACTTCAGGAACATGAACAGGAGCTCATGGAAGGATAACTACCCCTTGTCGAAGATGGAACATATACTGCAGAGGGTCATAGGAGCTTCCAGGATGTCCATGATTGATGGTTTCTCTGGCTACAATCAGGTCTTTGTTATGCCTGAAGACAGGGAAAAGACAACATTCACCACTCCATGGGGCACATTCATGTATGCCAAGATGCCATTTGGACTAATGAATGCAGGGGCGACATTCCAGCGTGCCATGGACATAGCTTTCGTTGGGGAAAGGGATAAATTTGTGGTCATTTATCTGGATGACATCACAGTGTTTTCAAAATCTGATAAAGAGCATTGTTGTCATCTCAGGAAAGTTTTCCTAAAATGCAGAAAGTTTGGCATTTCATTAAACCCCAGGAAATCTCTATTTTCCATGAAGGAGGGAAAGTTACTAGGCCACATAGTATCAGTAGAAGGATTCAGGATTGACCCCAGTAGAGTTGAGGCGATACAAGCCTTATCAATCCCGAGGTCCAAGAAGGAGGTCCAATCTTTCCTCAGTAAAATTAATTTTCTGAGGAGGTTTGTGCCTAACTTTGCTGAGGAGGTAAAGCTTATAACATCCATGTTAAAGAAAGAGAATGAAGTAAGGTGGACCCCTCAATCATGACATTCCTTTGAAAAAATCAAGAAGTCCCTGACTGAAGATCCTGTTCTTATCAGTCCCGACTACTCAAAGGATTTTCTTATTTTCTCCTTTGCCTCACCTGACACAGTGGCTGTTGTTCTATTATAGACAAATGACAGTGGGCTAGAGCAACCTATTTCTTATTTCAGCCGAGCATTGAGGTACATCGAAGTCAGGTGTGACACTTTGGAGAAGCAGGCTTATGCTCTAGTAAAATCTCTCACAGCTTTTAGAACCTACATCCTACAGTAAAAAATCATCGCCCATGTCCCCTCGGCTGCTGTTAAAGACATTCTTATTCAGCCTGATATAGACAGGAGAAGGAGTAAATGGATAGCCAAAATCCTGGAGTTCGACCTGGAAATAAGGTCCACCAAATTGATCAAAGGGAAAGGTTTAGCCAAGATGTTAGCTGAAGCAAACTGCCAAGCGTTGGGGATAATTTTCATCAACGAATACTCAGGTATTCAGTAGGATCGACTGCCTGACGTATACCATCAAAGGGAGCCCCCATTGGCTCGATGTCCTTGGTATAATGATGTCATATACTTTTTGCAGGAGCTGCGGCCTCCAGACGGCCTACAAAGAAGCAACGCAAGAGCTCTAAAGCTCAAAGCAGTCAGGTACTGCCTGATCAATCAAGTGTTATATTGGAAAGACCCCCTAGGGGTTCTTTTAAAATGCATGAGTCCACCAGAGGCCGAGATGATCGTGGCTGAATTTCACAGCATCCTGTGTGGAGGGAACCATTTCTGGAGAGCCACAGCCCACAAAATCCTCAGGGTTAGATACTACTGGCCTACAGTGTTCACTGATGTCTGCAAAAGGGTTAGAGCTTGCATCAATTATCAAAAATTTACAGGAAAGCAACAGCTCAGGTCTCTACTGTTAAATCCGGTGGTGGTTTCAGGGCCTTTCCAGCAATGGGGCCTAGATTTCATTGGAAAAATTCACCCTGCCTCCAGTGGGCAGCACAGGTGGATCTTGACTGCTACATATTTCTTTACCAAGTGGATTGAAGCTATCCCCACCAGGAGTGCTTCCCACAAGGTAATCATTAGATTCTTGGAGGACCTCATCACAAGGTTCGACTGCCCGAATAAGATTGTCACTGATAATGTAGCCGCTTTCAGGTCTGAACCACTAGCCAAGTTCTATGAACACTTCAGGATCAAATTGATTCACTCCACCCCATATTATCCACAGGGCAACGGTCTAGCAGAATCCTCCAACAAAAGCTTGATAAGGATCATCAAAAGGTTGTTGGAAGACATCAAAAGGTTGTTGGAAGACAAAAAAAGGGCTTGGAGTTCAAAGTTGAAATTCGCCCTATGGGCTGATCGGGTGACTACAAAGAGATGTATAGGTATCTCCCCTTTCCAATTAGTCTATGGAGCCGAAGTTGTCTTCCCTTCTCAGTTGGCCATTCCCGTAGCGAAATTCTTCCAGGATTATCAAGAAGAGCCCAATGACATGATCAGAAGGATTCATCAACTAGTAGAGGTCCAACAGACTAGAGAGAAGACAGTGGATAGGATTCAGGACCATCAGCAAAAGATCAAGTAGGTCTTCAATAAGAAGGCCAAGAAGGAGTGGTTCTAGATAGGAGACCTGGTGCTGAAATGGGATGCTCCTAAACAAGATAAGGGCAAACACAACAAATTTGAAGCCCTGTGGATTGGGCCTTTCAGAATCTCCCAGACTTTCTCAAATAACACATACGGGTTGCGAAATTTGGAAGGTGAAGAAGTTTTTAGCAGCCCAGTGAATGGGCATTTCCTAAAGAAATGTTTTGTTTGAGTCTCATATGGCTCCTTTGTTTGTAAATATTGTCCTTTTTGTTTCTTAGTTCGTTTTCGTTTTATTTTTGCGGCCTAATAATGACTCCATAGCCCAAACAGCAAGGCACTGGAACTGCAAATAAGTCCTTAGAGCATCACAGGGATGACTCTATCCCCCATGGAGCCTAATGTTAGCAACAATTGTGGTATTGGGAAACAAAGGTACGCAGGTCTGCAGGACTGCGCGATAAGTTCCCAAGTGCAGCACACAAAAGAAATTTGTTTGAGGCCCGAGTCAAGAAAGTGAGCCTGATCATGGACATGAGAAGCAGTCAAATAAATCTAGACTGTCCATTTGGGAAAGGACGCATGGCGAGAGATCCGCGTCATCGGGAAAGTCTCGACAGGGAAGCACCCATCGGGGAACTTGAATCCATCGGGATATCGTGGATATTGAGGATGAGTGATTCATGCACTTCAAAAGTGGGAACTGTGAAACCCCGATGGAGAGTATGGTCAAAGGCATATGGTAGTGGTCACTTGGACCAAGGCCTAGTCAAAGGGCTAGCACGGAAGGTGCATTGGCATTCGGAAAATCGCAAGTCCCATGGACACAAACATTGTGTCATCATGAACGCCGAAACTCGGATGGAGGGTTTGGCTACAGTCACACTGAGGCAGCGGTCATATGGTTCATGTTCTAGCCGGTAGGGGCTATCTTATAGAAGTGGAGCTCATCGCAAATCGAGGATCAGAGGATTAGGAGTTCTGGGTACATGTGCACCTCGGCACCGCAAACCCCGAAACCTCATCACATACCTCCACTATCTATCCCTTTCCGCCACATCCTATCCTCATGTCATGCCAACCCACAATTTATTCCTTGCCCCTATGCCTCCTCCACCTGGCTCGTACACTTCAAAGCCCACGATTCTACCAATCGCATTTTCCCTATCGCTTTCCCTCTGCCACATCCATCTTCATGAACTCTCCTCATCGCATATCCACATCAAGCATGTTAAATCACCCCTGCCTGATCACCGTCTATTCACCACTTCGTGTCAAGTCCTCCATTCATCACGACGGCCTCCACGTCTACCCGCTAGTCTTACAATGAACTCTCCAAATAGATCCAAATGGAAGAATGAGAAGGCCTCCATGTCTTGTAGGTACAGAGTTGACCGGGGCCTTTCCTGATCCCAATGAAGCAGTTATTGCAGCAGTTGATGGTGGTTGGACATCGTTTCCACCATAAATGGAAATTCCAGAAAATGACTGTAAGCTTGTCCATTCATCCACAGGCCCTTTTGGAGCGCAATTGCATCTGACTGAAGTTCACGACTGTCCAGAGACTGCATGCACAGTAAACATGCAGGCGTAATGTCTTCAACGCGATGTCTCCAATTGGCTTCTATGGTTTTGTTCCAAGTATATGTAGGCATTTCTGCCATTTTTGAAGGTATCGATGGTTGAGCAGAGCTCCCGGTTGTAAAACTTTAATGAAGCACTGTTTTCTGGTTATTTCTAGACTTCTAAGACTTATTGCCTTATGAATGTCGGTTTCTTTACATCTTTGTTATACTTTGTTAGAGAAGCTCGGAATTGGAGGATCCAGTCAAGTTGTAGTTGTTATAGGATGATGTTGTAATGGATCATTGTAATGGTTACGAAGTCTCTAATCAGTTCCTGTGATTTCCTTAATGCTGAATGACTTGGAATTGGAGGATCCAGTCAAGTCTTCTATTCAGTTTCTTGAAGCCTTGAACCAGGAGGATCTTGCATTCAGAGTTTCCCCTACAAGCCATTGTAAGCCTGTTGCCTAGAGCTGTTTGTTCACCTTTCTTACTAAGTCTTCCACCTGCTCATCTTTTAATCAAACCACTGGCTGAAGTTAGGATTCTAGAACTCCTTTGTTCTTTACGTACTAGATCCAGTCCCCGAGTTAGAGTGATATCTCCTTTAGTCTCTACCCATTTGATCACCCATTTATCAACCGTGACATAAAAACTGATGGGTGTTAGGCTCTGCTCCTACTAGCAATCCAGTAGTGACTTTCGACGCTAACAGACCAGATGTTATGTATTAGAATTCAAGAATATTGTTAGATCATCTAAGTAAATGACAACAAACTTATCTCTCTCATCGATAAACGTTATATCCATTTCTCTTTGGAAGGTGGCACATGCATTCATTAAACCAAACTGCATTTTATCATACATGAAAGTTCCCCATGGAGTAGTTAATGCAATTTTTTCTTTATCCTCTTCATGAACGAAAATTTGGTTGTAACCTCAAAAGCCATCAATCATCAACATCATGTTAGCTCCCACTACTTTTTCCAGGACATGGTCCATTTTTGGAAGTGGCTAGTTATCCTTTAATGATTGTTGAAATAATGTAATTGCGAAGAGTATTATTATTATTATTGTTATTTTATTCATAGGATTAATCCCCATTGAGGATTAATCATGTTAGTAATTGTATTAGGACCAAATCCCCTTTTCCGGATTGGTCAACAGACAAATGCAATAGGTAGAATAAGAAGTCGGCCCCAGCAGTTATTATTGAGACCTGTAATTAAATTAAAGGTGGGTTTACCCACCCAGAGTGAGAGGTCAGCCCTACCAGTGAAAACCCTTCACACGTGCCAGTCTTGTATATATAGAGAGACTAGCACCTCACTTTATCACACAACACACTTGCTCATTATTAAGAGGCAAGATGCAACTTACTAGAGAGGGAGAAGGAGAAGAGTGGTGCATCTTTTGGAGAGGACTATCTATATTGGTTTGAATTATCTCTTGAACATTGTATTAGCAATTTATGATAAGGAATTTTTTGCTGGGTTTTCTTCCCCTAGATGGTTTCCTAGGATAAATGTTGTGTCTCTTGTGAATGTGTATTTCTCAGTGATCTTGTTCTTATGTTGCTCTTATCTATTGAAATGCAAATAACTATAATAATGGCATAAACATTAACATGGTATCAGAGCCAACCTGAAGGAAACACATTTCGCAAGAGAAAAATGTCACTATTGCAGTACCTGCAAATTAGGGTTTTGCAAAAGTGAATCTTTTCAGCCCTAAAACCACCTAGAAAGATGCACCCTCCCCCAAGGATCATTTTGGCACTTAGAGCACACCTTTTCAGTGACTGGATCTCTCAGAAAGTGAAACCCTAGTTTCACAAAAGTACTAGCAGTACTAGAAACCAATACCAGAAGTACCAGAAGTACCAGAAGCACCAGTCCAAAAATCCATAGATCAGATTTGAACGGGGTAAAAATTGGATTTTCTCAGATCCAAATATACCAGGCTACTCGCCTCAACCAAGTGCACCTCCTGGTAAGGTCAAAATTTGATTTTAAGAATTTTCATTTTTGGTCATTTTTCATAGCCTCAAGTAGAAGATGTCTAGAAGCACAAAGCTTGTTGAGAAACTAGAAGGCATAGACAACTTTCCTTCCTAGAATTATAGGATCAGTCTGATCCGTGCAGAGAATGACCTAGAAAAATTCATCAAAGAAGAAGTGGAGGAACCTGAAGATGTCATAGAGAAAGCAAAGCATCAGAAGGACTCAATCAGGGCTCAAAGAATCATTGCAGATTCAATCAAAGACCACCTGATCCCGTATGTATCATCCAAGAAAACTCCAAAGGAAATGTTTGACTCTCTAAGAAAACTATATGAAGGAAAGAACATCAACTAAAAGATGAATCTAAGATCTCAATTGAAGAATACCAAGATGCAGAAAGGAGAAATGATTCAAGAATATTTCTCCCAAATCTCAGAAATTAAAGAACAGTTAAAAGAAATTGGAGACACCATAGACGAAGATGAATTCGTAATAATGGCCCTAAATGGTCTCACAAGATCTTGGGATGATTTCATCCAGTTGGTATGTGCCAGAAAGGAGAAACTGCAATTTCAGAGCCTATGGGAAGAATGCATCCAAGAAGAGACAAGGGTAGCCAACCGCGAAGCACTACTAGAAAGGGATGATGATTAAGCCCTATCTACTCATACAAAAGGAGGAAGGAAGAAACCCTACTTCAAAAGGGAAACTCATAGAGAACCTCAACCATCAAACAAATTCAACAATCAAAAATCTCATCCAAGAAATTTTCAGAAGAAAGGACAACGCAAGGGACAAGATCTCTCATACATACAATGCTATCATTGTGATAAGATGGGACATAAGGAAAATTCTTGTCCAGTCAGAAGAGAAGAATACAAGAGGAAGCAAAAAAGGCAACATGCTCACATATCTGAAGATGAAGAATGACCTATGAAGATGATTAAGGACCATGTCTTGATCTCAGCTCTCTCAGGATCTGTATCACCTGGAGAGGACACATGGCTCATTGATAGTGGTGCATCAAAACATATGACGGGTAAGAAAAATACTCTCTCTTGTATTTCAGAAAAGAAGTTTTCTTAGAAAGTAAATATTGGAGATGATTATGAATATCCCATCAAGGGAGTACGAGAATCAAACTACAAGCTAGATTCAGAAAACTCAATAACAATGAAGGACATACTCTATGTACCAGGATTAAGGAAGAACTTAATCTCCATATCAGCTTTAGACAAGAAAAGCTATAGATTTTCCTTCATAGATGGAGAAGTTCTTATGTGGGCTAAAGGAGAAACCTTAAATGAAGAAATCATCATCAGAAATGAAGAAAATGGCTTATGTAAGATGAAGGGTCACCCAGAAACTGCCATGACCCATACCATTGAAAACTCATGCGAACTTTGGCATAGAATATTGGCCCACATCAACTACAAGGCACTACCATACATATGCAAAGCTATCACAGGTTTACCAGAACTCAAGATTGATCAAGAAGGAATATGCAATGGATGTGCGCAAGGGAAGAATATCAAGAACCCTTTTCCAAAGAGGGATAGCAAAGTAGAAGGAGTATTTGAACTCATTCATTCATATGTGTGTGGCCCAATGCCATCATCCTCCATTAGCAGGTATGTATACTATGTATCATTTATTGATGAATATTCTCGTAAGACCTGGATATATTTCTTAAAATCTAAAGATGAAGTATTCATTAAATTCAAGGAATTCAAAGCCTCGATAGAGAATCTTTATGAAAGAAAGATTAAGATACTCATGTCACATAATGGAGGAGAATATACCTCAAAGGAGTTCGTAAAATTCTGTAGAGATGTTGGGATCAAGAGGGAACTCACTACTCCCTATAATCCCCAACAAAACAGTGTAGCTCAAAGGAAGAACAAAACAATTATGGAAGCTATAAAGACCATGATTCACGATCAAGATCTTCCTATGTGCTTATGGGCAGAAGCAACAATGGCAGTTGTTTATGTGTAGAACCGATTATCCCATAGCGCACTTGGGTTCAAGACCCCAGAAGAAATGTTCACCAGAAAGAAGCTAGAGGTAAGCCATCTAAAAATATTTGGTTGTCCAGTGTTTATTCATATACCGAAAGAGAAAAGAAACAAGATGGAACCCTCCAAAAAGAAGGGAATATTTGTGGGATACTGTGAGGTCTCCCAGGCCTTCAGAATCTACATACCTGGTCACCTCCATATTGAAATCAGTAGGGACATGACCTTTGATGAAGAAGCAACACTTAAGAAATCAAGAAGATGTTAGATTGAAGAAGTATATGAAGAGGAACCTATAAATCCCAAGATTGTAGAATCCATGAGGGAAGTTCCCATAGTTGCAGAACCTATAAGGGAAGTCGTAACTTCCCCTAATGAGGAGACTCCTGAAGACCACAACATAAAAAAAGTTCAAGAACCTCCTCAAATGACATTCTCCCATAAAAGAAAGCCTGCTTGGGAAAGATAGCTTATTCAAGATGGAGAGAAGTATGGTGTTTCAGAAAGAACCATGAGATAGGTGAAAAGACCAAAGCCATTCTCCAGTTACACAACTTTGATGTGTAATCTACTAGATGAAGAGCCTACATGCTTTGAATAAGCCATTCAAAAGAAGGAATAAGAATATGCCATGATAGAGGAATACCAATCCATAATAAATAATGATGTATGGGAAATAGTTCCTAGACCAAAAAGTAAGGATGTGGTATCATCAAAATGGATCTTCAAAATAAAACATGTTGTTGATGGAAGTATTGAGAAATATAAAGCAAGATTTGTCGCTCGTGGATTTTTCCAGAAGGAAGGCATTGACTATGAAGAGACATTCACTCCTGTGGCCAGATACACTTCGATCAGAACCATCATAGCTCTTGCAGCTAAGATGAAATGGAAGCTGCACCAGATGGATGTGAAGACAACTTTCCTGAATGGTGTTATCAAAGAGGAAGTGTATATAGAAAAACCATAAGGATTTGAGGTTGAAGACAGGAAGTCTCATGTCTGCAGATTGAGGAAATACTTATACAGATTGAAGAAATCTCCTAGAGCTTGGTATGGGCATATAGATAGTTTCTTGATGAGCTTAGGCCTTACCAAGAGTAAAGAAGACTCAAATCTCTACTTCAAAATTATGGATAATGAACCAGTAATATTACTACTGTATGTGGATGACTTATTCTTAACTGGAGAAGAAAAGCTCATCGTTGAATGTAAAAAGAGACTTGCCACAGAATTTGAAATGAAATACCTTGGTCTAATGCATTACTTCTTAGGCCTTAAGGTATGGCAGATTCTAGAAAGAATCTTCCTTAACCAAGGGAAGTGCACGGTTGAAATCTTAAAGAGATTCAACATGCTAGAATGTAATCCCATGTATACACCCATGGAAGCGAAGCTGAAGTTGTTGGTCGATACTTCGTCAGACTTGATAGATGCCACATTCTACAGATAGATTATTGGATCATTGATGTACCTGACAAACACTAGACTAGACATCTTTTTTGCAGTGAACACCTTGAGTCAGTTTCTGGTAGAGCCCAGACATGTTCACCTAGTGACTGCAAAACATGTGATGAGGTACCTTAAAGGTACAATGGATTATGGTCTCAGCTTTGATGGATATCATGACTTCACATTGAGTGGATATACTGATGCATATTGGGTAGGAAGCGTTACTGACAAAAAAAGCACTTCCGGATGTTGTTTTAGTTTGGGATCAGCCATGATCTCCTAGCATAGTAGGAAGCAATCCAGTATTGCTCTCAGCACAACGGAAGTAGAGTACATTTACGCATGTTCTGCTAGCTGCAAAGCTATATGGCTTTGAAAGTTGTTGATTGACCTATTTAAATTTGAGATGAGAGCAATCGTGATTCTATGTGACAACCAGAGCTACATAAATATGACAGAGAATCATGTATTCCACGACAGGTCAAAGCACATAGAGTTCCGCTATCAATTCATCCGCGACATGGTACAGAGAGGAGCCTTGAAGCTCTAGTACATTAGCACGGATGAACAGGTTGTTGACGTGTTGACCAAACCTCTATCTCATTTAAAGTTTGAACACTTTAGAGATAATCTTGGTATAGTCTGAAAGGACCTTCCCTGAAAGGGGGAGTATATATACATTCCTTGCTTTTGACCTCGCTGTTAGACGTAAAGCAAGATGAGTCATTTCTTCTGACCTCCCTGTTAGAAGTAAAGCAAGATGTTGTGTGTTCCTTGCTTCTGACCTTGCTGTTAGACATAAAGCAAGATGAGTCATTGCTTCTGACCTCGCTGTTAGATGTAAAGCAAGATGTTGTGTGTTCCTTGCTTCTGACCTCATTGTTAGACGTAAAGCAAGATGAGTCATTCCTTTTGACCTCACTGTTAGACGTAAAGAAATATGTTGTGTGTTCCTTGCTTCTGACCTTGTTGTTAGACGTAAAGCAAGATGAGTCATTGCTTCTAACCTCGCTATTATATGTAAAGGAAGACGTTGTGTGTTCCTTTATTATAACCTCACTGTTATATGTAAAGCAAGATGAGTCATTGCTTCTGACCTCGCTATTAGACATAAAGAAAGACACTGTGTGATTCCTTGCTTCTGACCTAGTTGTTAGATGCAAAGAAAGAGGATTCTTTGCTTCTGACCTCATTGTTAGATGTAAAGCAAGATGATGATGTGTTCCTTGCTTTTGACCTAGTTGTTAGACGTAAAGAAAGATGATTCCTTGCTTCTGACCTTGTTGTTAGACATACAACAAGATGATGATGTATACCTTGCTTCTGACCTAGTTGTTCGACGTAAAGAAAGATGTGACTGACACTGAGCTACCAGCTTATCAACTGTGACATTGAGCCAGTGTAGTACTGTGATGTGCTAGCCTAGTGCTATGATGAGGTATCATTTTTATTGATACATATTGATGCAGATGATGATGGAATTCTTTTGAGAATGATGATGCTACCGATGAAGAAAACTTCTGATGACTCGTAAATATGCTAGCCAATGTTTCAAGATGATATTGACGATATTATCCTCCTGATTCCATTGATGATGCAGACCTCTCTTGCCTGATGTTGTTTAAGAAGACCCTTCTTTTTAAGGGGGAGTGTTGAAATAATGTAATTGCGAAGAGTATTCTTATTATTATTGTTATTTTATTCATAGGATTAATCCCCATTGAGGATTAATCATGTCGGTAATTGTATTAGGACCAAATCCCCTTTTATGGATTGGTCAACAGATAAATGCAATAGGCAGAATAAGAAGTCGGCCCTAGTAGTTATTATTGAGACCCATAATTAAATTAAAGGTGGGCCCTGCCAGTGAAAACCCTTCACACATGCCAGTCTTGTATATATAGAGAGGCTAGCACCTCACTTTATCACACAACACACTTGCTCATTCTTAAGAGGCAAGCTGCAACTTACCAGTGAGAGAGAAGGAGAAGAGTGGCGCATCTTTTAAGAGGACTATATGTATTGGTTTGAGTTATTTCTTGAACATTGTATTAGCAATTTATGATAAGGAAGTTTTTTCTTGGTTTTCTTCCACTAGAGGGTTTCCCAGGATAAATGTTGTGTCTCTTATGAATGTGTATTTCTCGGTGATCTTGTTCTTATGTTTCTCTTATCTATTGAAATGAAAAGAATTATAATAATGGCGTAAACATTAACAACGATGACCGATTTAAATTTATGAAGTCCACGCAAAGCCGAATCTCTCCATTTTTCTTTCTGACAGGTACCAGATTTGCTACCCATTCATAATATATAAGAGGACAATGATATTTGCATCCAGAAGCTTCTTGACCTCTCTTTCTATTACAGTTAAGAGGATACAATTTATTTATCTCAAATTTTTGTCTAAAAGGTTTGATACCATGTTTCAAACGAATCTTATGTTCTATCACATAGGTATCATAAGTATTTAAATTGTCATATGACCACGCAAAAATATCTTTATATTTTTTAAACAATTCAACATATTTACTCTTTACCTGAGCTGGAAGATATTTAGATAGCTTTACTATCTTAGGTTGTTCTTTAGTTCCTATGTCATAGTCTTCAACTTCCTCAGGTTGAGGTCGTAGGGTAGACTTCAAAGGTATGTCATCATTGTCAAACAGTCTTTCTAATGGTATTAGACCTCTGGGTATCTGATTATTCTTGAGGAATAACATCCGATGATTTGCAATCTTATCTTGGAACTTTTCAGGCTCTTCATCTTCTTTCATGATCCAGATAGGATCGTTTTTATTTTCTTGGTCTATATGAATTTTAGATAATTCATCAACCATTTCTAGAAATTGTTTGATCTTATCATCATCTTCAAAGACCTGGTAGTGTTGTACATTATTTTGGATTGATGGTTTGTGTCTCATTTCTATATGATACTTTATCTTTAGGACCGTAGGAGGCACAAACGTCGCAGCTGCCTTGGCCAATGAATTTACCTGTTGATTTTCCATTCTCGGGATGTGATGAATGTTGAAAGAAGAGAAGAAATTATTGATCAGATTCCAAGCACAATTCCTGTATGACCTTAGCCTCGGGTGTTTATCCTGATATTGCTACTTTATTTGCTTTATGATAAGTTTTGCATTACCATAGACTATTAGATCTTCAATTTTTAGCTTCTTAGTAGCCTCTAATCCTAAAACAAGAGCCTCATATTCACAGACATTATTTGTATAATTGATTTACCACTGTAGTCTATATGAAAAGTGAATGAAATAACACCCCTTCCCCTGCCCCTTCACAGGACGAAGCGCCATCAAAAAACATTTTCCAAATTCCTTTTCGAGTATTTACATTTTTTAGTATTTCTAATTTTTTATTTTCCTCTTCTATACAGTCATCAAAATCACTATCTAAAGATAAAATACAGTTTCCTAGATCCTTATCAGTGATGTAGACTCGATAATTATTTGGGTTTAGAGGGTCACTTACAATGTATGCTAGTCTACTCTCTCTGTACAAACACATAAATTGTCCACCAAAAATCGGGATAGTTGCGTATGTCATATCTATTTTAAGTGATCCTCTAAGTTTTTCACCCCAAGACCTGGATAAAAGCATGCCATACATGGAAGGTACATAAAAAACAACTACATCCATAAGGATTCAATTTACAGGAACTTGTGCAAGATTTACTACTATATCCTTGATCATGCCTAGACATTTAACCTTTCTAGAATCAAAAGAATATAAATCTCGGTAAGGTCTAGTGATTTAAAGGCCTAACTTTTCCATGATAAATTTAGGCATTAAGCTGTGAGAGGCCCCATAATCTAACATACAATTATGAAGTAAATGATCATGCACAATTAATGTGATATAGAAAGGAGTTGCAGGATCTTTAGCGTTTTCAATATGTGGACCAAACATAATGGTAGGATTTTCATCCTGCAAATTTATTACATCTGCATGACATTCCTCATCTGAAAAGTTAATCATTTTAGCGATTTGATTTTTATAAACCGGATTCTTAGCCAACTCAACCAGGGGCATATGGATTTTAATTTTATTTTTTTCGTTTTCTAAACTAAAACCTCCAATCATTTTTTCGTATTCCCTAGTCGAAGTTTGTGTTTCTGTATTTTATGTTTTCTTAGTTTTTGTTTCATTAGTTTCAACTCTTTTAGCTTGGGCAACTTGTTTTTCAACTGTTTTCTTAGTTTGGGCAGCTTGTTTTTCAACTATTTGTTTAGTTTGGGCAGCCTCACTCACTTTGTTTATTAATAGTATTTTTCTTGGTGGATAACTCATAGTACTTGTTTCTTTGTGCCTTAGATTATACTTCTATTGAAGCTTGACCATAATGGAGTCGACGATTCCTTGATATGCAAACTCTCCCAAGTTGTTTATAATTTCCTCATTGCTAGATAGGGGTTCTTTTTCTAGAGACATTTCATAGTCCTCTATAGTTAGGTGAGGTTCCTGGTCTTCATCCCCAAAATTATTTACATCATCTTCTAACCCTTTGTAATCATGTATATCATCTCTTATAAAATTTTCTGACTCAAACGGAGCCTGAATGTCACTTTAGTTGCGGGTTGAGAGGGTTTAAATTCTTCTGGGATCTTATAATAGAGTTTATTAAACCTTTGGGTGAATTATAGGACTATCTCTGAATTATTTTTCCTTAGAGCCCCAAATTTCCTCAGACAGTGCAAGTGGCCTTTCTTTTCTCCCCACTGTATTAAAAAGGCATTTTCTAACTCGTCGTAAGACAGTAGGGATCCTACTAGGAGTCCTCTAAACCATATTCTTACTTGGCCCTCAAAATTTTTCACTAGGAGTCTTGAGTTCTTCATGTTCAATACCAAGGATATCAATGAACTGATCGAAAAAGGTTATGTTCTCTGTTGTCATTAAACCTCCCTCCCTTGTGAACTTAGGTGATTTTTTCATGTAATTTTCAGATAGGTCATGAAGGATGGGTGGAAGGACTAAAGGGTCATATTTGGTGGCTACTTTAGCAAAAATACTAGGGGGTGGAGGTGGTCCTTGACCACCCCCTCCTCTAGTGCCTCCTCCTTCAGAAGCACCGCCTCCTCCGACAACACCACCTCCATGGCTACCTCCAATAGTGGCCATTGAAAATCTAGGGGATGAGCTCCAGGAGTAGAAAAGAGGGTTTTCAAATATTTCTTTGGACCGAAGTGGTGAACTTTTGACTTCCTTGGGATGAGGCAAAGGGAAATCTGGAAGACGATCATTAGGTGATATAAAATCTAGAGGAGGAGGGAAAGGAAAACGTCAGCTAACCTACTCAAACTTACACAATTTGTAAATAGGAGAGCCGATAGGAGACGAAACAGGGTATAGAGTATGATCTTCAGAATTTTGGGTCACTGAAACCTTTACTTCTGGTGAGGATGGAATAGATAGAAAGTTAACAACAATAGATATAGGAGATACTTCTTTGTTAATACAAGTAGGAGTACTGAAAGGTTTGATTTCAATCTTTATTTCGGATACAATTTCCTTAGCGGAGGGTGTTTGTTTAAAATCCCTTTCGGGAGTTGATTCTTCAACCTGAAACTTATTGTTAATTTGAGTGGATTTTGGTTGGTATTTCTTACCTGTTGATGCAATAGTCAACTTGAGGTATCCTTTTGGTTTTGACAACCTTTCGGGATCCGACACAGGGGTGGTCTGCTGATCGTTTGGGTTTTTTCTGGTATTCCTTCGACATAATGCCAGTTTATCTGTGGTGGATTCGCCAAGTGAAAGATAAGAGTAGCCTTAATATAGTGTTTGATCTTTGTTCACTATCAAAGACATAATGTTACTTTGTCGTTTTCCCAGGGAAAAATCACTTCGTTTCTTCGTCCCGGCAACGACGCCCAAAAGATGTTGGTCCTAAGATTAAACTTAAGGCTCAAAGGATAATGTCAGGCATCAGGAAATTTGTTTGAGGGTGTGTTTTTTAAATTATTTTCCTACCTCAATTATATGAGAAAAATTCCTTAATGAAATTAACTCGTAGCAACACAGAGGTCGTATTTCATATCTGATTCAAATTGAAATAATAAATGAAGTGAAGGAAAATAACAAAACTATGAAACAAAGCAAGGCATCAATTATAGAAGAATCCCACCTTGTTGCAGTAGAAGAAAATAGATTAGTATAAACTTGAATAAAGCATAAAAATACAACAATCTACACAGCAAGAAGGTCTTGTATTACTCATAGTAATTACAGAGGAAAAGCTACTTACTAAATAATTTACTGATACAATAAGATTTAAGTAGTTGTAGTACTAAATTGGAATCAACATTTATTCAAGAATACATAAAGAAAATGAGCAATGGAAGACAAATAAGCACATAACCCAGATTTGAACAAAATTTGGAATCTCCATCTACACTTGTATTAATACTCTAGAAGGAGAGTCTTATCTCTTACAATCAACAAGAAGCAACCTAAAATAAGTCTTTGTTTTATGTATTTATAAAAAATGTCTCAATCTAAAATGGTTCGACTTCTCGTATAAATTATTAAATATTACAACATGCAAAACTGAAAGGTTACATCTACACCTTCTTTGTCTCTTCATCTGCCCACAAAGAAGTTTCTTCTTCATGTCTTCCACATTGGAAATAGTTGGCACCTGATTATGACATGTGTGAATGTTATGCTCAAATTGTCTCATTTATTTCCATATTTGTTGGTTTTCCCATGTTTGACAAACTGAATACATCTACTTACTAACTGCACTACTAACCTACAAGGTTCTATTGTTTCGTTTGCCTCGAAAATATGCAACTTCTTTTCTATATGAGGCAAATTATCTTGTATTTTATTTTCTTACAAAGATACAACCTGTAGCTATAAATTGGGATTTACTATCCATTTGTTAATCTGGATAAGGTCGATTTGTTTTAATTGTTGGATACTCCTAAGTCGTTAGGGCTTCTTCTATTCTTGTCTTGGAATTAAGTTAATTTTTTTCTATGTCAATATTCCCTAGGGCATCAGAGTGTAATATACCAGATATAAAAGGTATGCAGTACAAAAATAAAATGCTAGAAATGGCAGAATAACTGTAATATAACCAGCATAATCTCCACAATAACACATAAATGATATAAGAAGAACAACAAAAATATCACTTGATTTAGAAAGTAATGTTCACAGGCCTCTTCAAGGGGGAAACCTCCAGTCGAGAAATGCTCTATTACAGTAATATCCAAGCTAGGGTTCTCATACCCTTGACTCCTATTTATACTAAATATGTCTATTAAAAGAAGCATGTAAAGGAAGATCCTTATAGAAGTGAAAGCTTCTATTAGGTCTTCTTACATCCACCTTATTCTATTTTATTGAAAGGCCTTATTAATATTGACCTTTATTACATATGAATATATTTTTCTACCTATGTGTGGGTTAGGACCCTAATATGTCCGCCCCCTTAAAAACAACCTTGTCCTCAAGGCTTGAGATGTGGAAATTGTTGCAGAATGGTAGTTGGTTCCCAACTGGCATCTATTGGAGTTGTATCTTTCCACTAGACTCACACTTCGTTGATGGTTCTTTGATGCAGGCGATGCTCACACTAGTTAAAAACTACTTCTGGTTGTAGCTAAATGGATCCTTCTTCGACTAACTCAGGAAGGTTGGATTGAATTTGGCACCTAGTTCCAATCACCTTCTTTAAGCATGAAACATGAAAAATAGAATGTAGCTTCGAATGACTAGGCAGAGCTAACTGATAGGCTACTTGTCCCACATGCTTGAGAACTATATAAAGACCATACAATTTGGGTTCTAGCTTCTGACAATGCTTGGCCTTGAGGGAAGTTTTCTTGTAAGGTTGTAGTCGCAGAAACACCTGATCCCCTTCTGCAAATTGACATTCAGAGCGACCTTGATCTGCTTGTTACTTCATGTGATTTTGTTCTAAGACCAAGTTCTCTTTGAGGGTATAGAGAATAGACTCTCAAACTGTAAGTGTTTGTTCAACCTCCTGGACCTTCGAGGTATCCAGTAAGTATGAGAGAACTGAAGGTGGCTTCTATCCATATACCTCTTCGGAAGGAGTCATGCGTGTAGCTGTATGGTAGGAAGTGTTGTACCACCATTTAGATAGGGCTAACCATTGAGCCCACTAATTTTTCTTTTCATAGGCAAAACACCTTAGATATGTTTCCAAAAACTTGTTGACAACTTCCGTTTGACCATCAGTTTGGGGATGATAAGTTGTGCTAAGATGCAATTGGGTGCCTTGTAGCTTGAACAGTTCTTGCCAAAAGTTTCTTGTGAAATTTGGGTTACGATAAGAAACAATAGAGTGCATCATGCCATGAAGATTGAAGACTAGGTCCATGAAAATTTGAGCCACCGTGGATGTTGTAAAAGGGTGTTGAAGAGAGCGGAAATGAGCATACTTGGAAAGGTGATCAACAACCACCATTATGATTGATTTATTTCCCGATTTGGGTAAGCCGGAAATAAAGTCCATAGATAGATAGAGCTAGTGATTGAGACTGAGAGATTGATACTGAGCAATAACTAACCGAATCTAGGTTATCACCCCAACTATCGGAAGCTTATTTCACCCTCAAACCAATCTAACTGGGAAGAAAAAGAAGAAGAAACTATGCGAAGGCAAAGCTGAACCAAGAGTCATCACTGGGATAAGAACCAGTACTCACTCACCCCCAAGCAATAGTTGGGTAAAAGCTGTAATGCAATAGTCTGGTGAGAAGCTTATGAAGCTGTCCAAAAAAGAAGATGCTGTCCAAAGAAGAAGATGCTGTCCCGTCAAAGCTGTGTCCAAAGCAAATAGCCCCGGCCAAGCGGTCTTACCCAAACCTTACCTACCTTGACTTATTAATTGATACTGCTGTGCCAAGCATTCAATACTTCCAAGAAATCTATACTTCCAATAGCTATAGTTCTAGCGCTAGCTTACTTCACGGGCCATAGCTCTGGAAACAAACAATTGGGAAAGCATCCTTACCTGCCTACCTCTACTTACTGATTCAAACCGAACTGACCCTCATAACCATTGAGTGAGAACCCCTAAACTCCTCAAACCATTGAGAGCTAGATCACCTACCCTACCCCCGTCAAACATCAATGCTATCCATCAATGGAACTTCCACGGTCAAATGATCAATCTTACCTATGCACACACACCATCGATAGCACACACCTAGCTTCCCTAACCCCAAGAATTCGAAAGAAACAAGCTGTGTGAGCCATTACTCACTTACCCCCAAGCAATAGATAGTCGGGTGGAAGTTGTAAAGCAATAGTCCGTCCAGTTATATTATAAGCCTACCTCTATTCACTGATTAAATGACCTACCCACAAGCCATCTCAAAAGCAATTGAAATAGATCTTCCATAGCTCAAGCCATCTCACCAAGMAATAGATCTTTCCCTCGATCAAKCTAAGCTTTCGAACYGTCCACTACGTCCGATCAAGCTATCGAGAAAGAACCGTCCACTACCGCTCAAYATCATAATGCACCGTCCACTACCTCTCGCAAYRTCCCATGCYGTGTGAAACATCAATCGGTATAACCCACAGCTATTTCACTTCCAATGSMACTTGAAMTACCCRTCCTAACTCATACTTCYGCGCTCCGCTCACACTCATATTTCCAATCGTAGCTTAGCTATTCTATCAAATATCGCTAGCAATCACTGCTAGTAACGATTAGACCTTTAAGGCACTTTGCAAGCCTTTATTTGGTGTACTTCAGACCAAACGATAGTGACAAAAAAGGTAGGTCCATGGAAACCAAGGAGGGAGAGAGACAAAACACTTTCTGAATAGTCACAGCGGAAATGGAAAAGGCCAGCCAGGACGTAATTGGAAAAACTATGGACAACTTAGTTGTAATAATGTTGAATGTACAAAAGGCTATCATCCTAGGTCTTGGGATGCTTCTAATTATATCCCTTGATAAAGTTCACAAGGGTTTTTATCCTCACTTTTGTTTGCCCATCTGTTTGAGGTTTAAGTATCATACTTATCCTCAACTTTGTGTCCATCATGCCCTGTAACACCTTATAAAAGTGGCTTAGGAACCTGTTTGCATGTCTCTATCTGAGATGAGGGACTCTGACAAACCAAAGTGTAACCAAATTTTTGAAAGAAGAGATTGGTTGTCTCTTATTCAGTGATGGTCTTCTTGCACAAAAGAAACCAAACCATCTTACTACATCGATCTACTACTAATAGCAAGAAGTCACGTCCATTCCTATTTTTAAACAATCATCCAAGGAAATCCATGGAGATGCTCTCCTAAGGATGACTTGGGACAAGCAATGGTATATACACGCCTATATTCCTGTTAGTTGGCTTGGAAGTACAACAAAATACAAAATATTGGCAACATCATAATCCATGCACAACCAATAGACATACATGTGTAGATTCAACAATGTATTCCCTACTTTTCAATGCCATGCTACTCTATAAGTGTGAGCTTGTCTCAATGGCATGGTCCTACATTCTCTGCTTAGGATACACATATTGTCAGCTTATACAAAAACCCATATTGTAGATGTTAATAGTGCTTCCTCTCTCCTTGCTTCAACGTCATCACAAGGGGATGAAAATCCTTGTCTCCTTTGTATTGAATCTGTAGATCTTCCTAAGCAAAAGGTTACAATTGCATGGTCCATGAGAGGGATCATTGCTCGATGCGATCTCAATACAAAATCTACTATCGTGTTGTTGACCACCTTCTTGTACTTGATTACAAGATTGAACTGTTGCAAATACGACATCAACATGCCTCGCAGCCTGTTGTAGCTTTGTCTTACTCGATAAGAACTATAATTAATGGCTTGTGGTTGGTGTGGACAATTGTCTCCTTCCCTAAGATATAGGCTCACCAATAGTTCATTGCCTAATGAAAAGCCATCAACTCCTTATAACAGGTAAGAGAATTCATTACAACTCCATTGAAGGCTTATGAATGCTATGCAATTAGTCTTCCTTACTACATTAGAAAGGTCCCAATCAGTCTCCCTTACTACAAGGATGCCCAATCCTAATGGGCATTTGTTATGGACCGAATAGACAAATAAGCATAAAAAAGACTCAATTCAATAATGCCACACCTAAATCAAGCGAAAGAGTGAATGAATAAGGATGTCACTTCAAGGGGCCAACCTCCTTTACACCTTATGTTTACAATAACACTTGATGATCCCTAAAACTAGATATCCTTGGTATATCTAGGAGACAAAGGGTACAATTACAAATAATGATCCAACCAATAATGATAGCAATAATATAAAAATAGCAATGTTATTATTTATAGTGGTTTATTTGTAATGTCCCCAAGGCCGAGCCATGTTGTAAATCATGTTTATGAAATGAATTGTAATTATGTTTATAGGCTGGTGGGACAGTTTTATATAAGTTGGTGGGCTTATGTGATTATTAGGCTAGAGAACCTAAGTGTTGAAGGCCAAGAGCGTGATTTTGTACATGTAACTATGCACATTATTAATAAAATATAAACACTACTGCGTGCAGACTGACCACGATGAATGAGTGATGGGGGACTAAGATTCCATAGAGTGGGTAAGGGATTAGGGGCTGGAAGGTGGGAAAGTGAGGCTAAGTGTTGAGCCTAGGAGTTTAAGTCCTTGGGATTAATATTTTAATATTATTCCAAAAGGCCATGTGAAATATATGTTTTTATCCTAAGTTCCTAGAAGGGGGAAAATGTGCAAAAGGGAATGCATGTTGATGGAACGCATGCAGCTTCATGGGTGACAAGTGTGAACCCAAGAGAATGCAGTTAAAACTGTTGAGTTTGGCCCCGTTGGGGGTTTTTTTCCCATTTCATGGACTACTCCATCTGAGCTCGTGACCGTCCGTGATCGACCCCTGTCTGGGGTTTTGTTCTCAGATCCCTTGCCTAAATAGTTGATGCCTATGCATGGGATCTCTGTACACTTTACACCATCCTGAAACCATAACCATGAGTCTATCCCATGATTGTTTAGCCTAGTTGGGTTGAAGAAGTATGTGACTGTCACCTGTTTGGGTAGCCCGTGTCTATATTCCCAGTTGACTATTGTGGCCATGCAGTGATGGACTGTGCATGACTTGTTTTCCAGTGTAATTTCATGCTGAGCATGTGTGTAACCTCTCTCTAGGTGAGGGGGGTGATTGTTGTTAGAAGAGGTAGGTTGCGATGCCTGTGAGTAGCTCTCTCCAGGTAAGAGAGTTTGTTGGGAAGTGGTTTTCTCCCAAAGAGAGTCCAGCACCAGCTACAGATCTCTGAGACTTCATGATCTAGCCTATTGTCGAGTCCCAGAGAGGGAGGTGAAGCACCGATGGAATGTTTTTGAGACAGTGTATACTCCTGGGAGGAACAAACATGTGGGGAATAAGAGTCCGCGAGTAGTGGACGTAAGAAGGCATCCTGGGAAGAATCCTTCCCATGATTCTATGCATATTTCCCTATAACCTCAGCCTAGACTAGGATTCCTTTCCTTGGGTGGAGCTTAGTCCCAGCTCGTGGGTGACCCACTATTGAGCTTGATGAGTAGCCTGGTCTAAGGTTGGGAGGTTTGTGGAAGGCCTGGACGTGGTTGGTGGAATTACCACAGTTTCAAAGATAAGTATCAACTTATGCTTTAATTATGTTTTGCATGCCTGTGTTGCTTATATTTATCATGTATTCCAATGTAATCATGAATTACTATTAATCCCATTAAATCTTCATATTAGCGGTAATCTTCTACTTACTCTGAGTTAAATGTGTTTCATTTGATTTAAATTCATGTTATATATAAATAAGTATGAGATTATTGTTCTGCACATTAGCGTCTTCCCAGCCAGTGGGTTGGATGACGACCGGGGAAGCATTACATAATGGTATTAGAGCCATGGTTTCAATGCTGAGCCTAGATGGGCCAGATAAGTGGTCTTTGGACCCATGTTTTGAGGAGAAATTGTGTCTGGAGGAATAATTTTAGACCTCGGAATGTCTCTGAGCATCAACGGACTACTTGACCATGTTACAAATCTCAGCAGGTGTAGCGGTATTACAAAACTATAGTCAGTGTGGTATATGGCCACAGGGAGAGAGAAATCCACACCAGAAGTGTTGGAGCCATAGGATCTATTCAGGAGGAAAGAAGAACCTTCATGATCATCAGATGTGGAGAATGTGCACAAGGTTTAAAACCCTTTGGAGTTGCACAGGAGTGTGGAAATCGGGATATGCGAAATCCCAAATTCGTCAGGACCATCCATTAGAGGGACACGTGGTTGTTGGTCGATGTTTCGACACCCAGGAAACCAAAGGGAAAGACCCTTGTTTTCGAAAGTCGCAAAATCCCAAAACTAAGGAGAGGTGAACAGCCCCGAAACACCAAAAGGATCTGAGCCATATATTTGAGAAAGGTTTGACCGTTGGATTTCACTTGGAATGGATGTGGGCACATGGATGTGTACCACGTGCCGGTGGGTCGAGAAGAAAAGCAAGAGTTGTGGGACCCGATGACATCACCATAGGTGATGTGGACCCTCCCGAGTATGCCACTTGCCACTGCGGATGTGGGAGACAGTTGTGCTCTGTGGACCCAGAGGGTAAAGGAAATCAAATTTTTAGAATCGGGGGATGGGAGTGGCAAGAGGTTGGGAGTCACTGCATCATGAACTCCTAGGTACCGAAGACCCAAAAATTGAAATGCTGAATTACCAAAATCACTACCTTGGTGGGCAAAAACTGTGTTATGGGCCCTGAGGGTAAGGAAATCAAATTTTTGGAATTGAGGGATTGGAGTGACAAGAGGTTGGGAGTCACTACATCGTGAACTCCCAGGTACTGAAGACCCAAAACCCGAAGTCCCGAAGTCCCACAATTTTCGAAGACAAAAGAACCGTCGAGGATTTAACTGTTGGATCCTCGTGGACCAAAACCCTGAAGCCCAAAGTTCTGAAAGTGAGTATGAGAGCCTCGTAGACTGAAACCCCAAAACTCGAAGTCTCGAAAGAGAGTATGAGAGCCTCGTGGACTAAAACCCAAAAACTTGAAGTCCTGAAGTCCCAAAAATTTTAGAGCCGAATAGAGCTCAGAAAACTTAGTGGATTCGAAATGTTTTTCTTATTCACGTTGGTTTATGAATGTTGAAGTTTTATTAAGGGTTTAAGGCCTGAAAAACTTCAGTTGACTGCACGTTGTGTGTGCAGAGATCAACAAGTGTCAAGACAACCAAGAATCGATGTCAATTATAGAAATGGAAGAGGTGCGGATTGCCTCTGATTCAGAGGACAAAAGAGAAGGAAGGGATGTCAACTTGGGAGTTGAAGGATGGAACTCCAATGGGACGAAAGATAATTAGATAAGGAAGGGAATATAATGAAAATCATTGAAGGATTGTAGAGAGATTCCCAGGCTCACCGAGATGATAGCCAAAATCTCATGAAAGTCATGGATAGGTAGGGTGAATTCAACTTAAAGATGTTGAGGAGCCTGGAAAGAATAGAAAAGAAATTGGAAGAGGAGAGTGACACAAGCAAAACAAGGAGTTGCAAGACCCCTGAGAGGAAAAGAATATCAAGGAGTGTCAGCAGAAATCATCGTCGCTCCCCAAAGCATTCCATTAGGGAAGCACACAGTAGTTCAAGCCCATCCCCTATCAGAAAACACCGAAGATCTGGAGTGGATGAATTGAAAGGGGATATGAATAAGATTAAGCCTCCTATGTTCGATGGATAACATAAGAAGGAGGAAGATGCTGAAACATGGTTGCTTGTCATGAGGAAATATTTCCAACTACATAATTATTCCTCTCATGCAAAAGGAAGAATTGTGATGTATCAACTAAAAGGAAAAGCATCCATGTGGTGGGATCAACTTGTGCAGGTTCAACACATTAAAGAGAAAGATATCACATGGAATGAATTCAAGAGGTATTTCGAGAGGAAATACCTGACTAAGAGATACTATGACATAAAGATGAAGGAGTTCTTCGAACTCAAGGTGGGAAGCATGATCATTGATGAATACAAATGATGGTTTTTGGAATTACTGAAATATGTTCCATTCATCAAAGATGAGGCTGTCAAGATTCAGAGGTATATGAGTGGACTGCCACCTCCCATTGGTGACAAGATTCAGTATGATGATCCTAAGACTATGGAAGAAACAATAAGAAGGGAAAAATACTTGTATGAGCAATAAAGAGAAAAACCTACTTTTCAGAAGGCTTGGGATGATCAGAAGAAGTTCAGGAAAGAGCAGAGGCAGAAGGGAAACAAGCCTCCCTTTTTCAGAAATAGTCCTAAAGGACATCCATCGTTTAGAGAGCCGAGAATGGATGAAGTGGGGGAACAAAGGCTGAGAAAAATGGCCATTCAATGTTGGGGCTATAAATATAACCACAAGTATAGAGATTGTCCCCATAAAAATGGAAAAGCAAGAGTTGTCCATAATGTTCGAGAAGCTGAAACAGTGGAGGACATGGGCAGTAGAATGCCAAGGATCTATGCAGCCCTGAACAACAAGCAAGATGAATTTCAGTCGCACATGATTGAAGTGGAATGTATGATTAACAACCAACCATTTATTATTTTAATTGATTCAGGGGCCAGCCATATATATATATATATACCGTAGAGTGGTATAAATTTTGCATTTGATAAGAAGCAAACATGACAAGTCTTGGTTAGCATAGTTGGCTACAGGAACCAAGAGGAAAGTCACTGAGTTGGTTAAGTCCTATCCTTTGGACATGAAGGGATGGAGCACAAAGGCTGAATTGAATATCCTGTCTTTAGGCTCTTATGACTACTTAATTGGGATGGACTAGTTGGACCAGCAACATGCCCTCCTACACTGTTGTAACAAGAATTTTACATGCCTGGATGAGGACGGGAATCGGAAAACAGTCCAAGGAATTCCCAGAGCTATGGTTGTTAGAGAAATCTCAGCAATGCAACTGAAGAAGTGCTACAGAAAAGGATGTCAATTATTTGCAGCCATGTGGAGGAATCATCCAGAGATGAAGTCTCAAATATTGGAGACCAAGAGGTACTTAAAGAGTTCAAGGATGTATTCTAGGAAGTACCTGGACTACCTCCGAAAAGGGATATTGATTTCTCTGTGAACTTGATGCCTGGAGTAGCTCCGATGTCAAAGGATCCTTATAGAATGAGTATGCTAGAGCTGAAAGAGTTGCAATTGTAGTTTGAAGAGATTCTAAAGAAGGGGTACATTCTCCCAAGGGTGTCACTTTGGGGTGCCTCAGCCCTGTTCATTTAGAAAAAGGATGGAACATTGAGGTTGTGCATTGATTTCAGACAGTTGAACAAAGAAACTGTCAATAACAAGTATCCTCTAGCAAGGATTGATGATCTTTTCGATTAGTTGAAAGGTGCGAAAATATTTTCGAAGATATATATCAAATGAAGATATCACTAGGTAAGAATAAAGGATGAGGACATCAACAAGACCACCTTTAGAACAAGGTATGGTCATTACGAGTTCACAGTGGTACCTTTTGGGATGTCAAATGCACGTGTTGTTTTTATGTGATTGATGAATGCTGTATTTAGGGACTATCTAGACAAGTTTGTCATAGTCTTCCTGGATGACATTTTGGTTTATTCCAAGCTAGAGGAAGAGCATGAACAACACCTGAGGATGGTGCTACAAGTGTTGAGAGAATACCATCTATATGCCAAGTTGAGAAAATGATCATTTTATCAAAGGCAGATCCATTACTTGGGGCACATTATTTCAAAAGAAGGGATCGCCATGGATCTTGACAAGGTTGAGGCCATCCGAGAATGGTTAGAACCAAGTAATGTGGCAGAAGTTAGATCCTTTATGGGTCTAGCGGGCTATTATAGAAGGTTTATCACAGGGTTCTCAAAGATAGCTCACCCTATCACTTCTTTGCAAAGGAAGGAGAAAATGTTTCAGTGGACTGAAGAGTGTGAGAAGAGATTCCAGTGATTGAAGCAGTTGTTAAACAGTGCTCCAATCTTGAGGATTGCATATCCAAATGTGGATTTTGTGGTGTGCACGGACGCGTGTGAAGAAGGGTTGGGAGGATTTCTCAGTCAGAATGGATTTGTAATATGTTATGAGTGCAAGAAGCTGAAAGAGAACGAAAAGAATTATGCCACTCACGATTTGGAGTTGGCAACAATCGTTCATGCACTGAGGAAATGGAGACATTACCTCATGGGAAGGAGGTTTGAACTCATAATAGACCACAATGGTCTGAAATATTTGTTTGATCAACCAACCTTAAACACTAGACAAAGTAGGTGGCTGGAGTTTCTGTGTGAGTACGACTTTGATATCAATCATATCAAAGGGAAGGAAAACAAGGTGACCGATGCACTCAGTAGAAAGGTGCACAACTTACATGCTTCAACCATTAGCATGTATAGGACTGATATTAAGGATAGAATTTTGGAAGTTGCAAATGCAGATTTGCAGTACAGAAAATTGGTAGCAAAGCTACAGTAGAGTAAGAGACCACAGAAAGAGGAAAATTACACCTTGGAAGATGATGGAATACTTCTGTACAAAAATAGAGTGTATATACCCAATGTCCAGGGTTTGAAACTCTTGATTCTAAGATAAATGCATAACGTGACTTATGCTGGTCACCCTAGATATCAGAAGACTGTGGCAGTAATTAAGAGCCATTACTTTTGGTCGGGTATGAAGAGAGAGATCGTTGAATACATCGCCAGATGTATGGAGTGCCATAAAGTTAAAGCTGAGCATAGGCACCCAATAGGGTTGCTGCAACCTGTACCCATTCCTGAATGGAAGTGGGAAGTGGTGACAATGGACTTTATTACAGGATTGCATAGAACAAGCAAGATGCATGATTCAATCAAGGTGGTGGTGGAAAATATTGCAAAATCTGCCCATTTTATTCCACTAAAAACTACTCAGAAGGCAGCAGATGTTGCTGATATTTTCCTAAGTGTTGAGCCTAAGTGTTGATCCTAGGGGCTTAAGTCCTTGGGAATACTATTTTAATATGATTCCAAAATTCCATGTGAAATATATGTTTTTATCCTAAGTTCCTGGAAGGGGGAACATGTGCAAAAGGGAACGCATGTTGATGGAACACATGCAACTTCATGGGTGACAAGTTTCAACCCAAGCACATGTAGTTAAAACTATTGAGTTTGTTCATGTTGGGGGTTCTTTTCCCATTTCATGGACTACTTTGTCTGAGATCATGACCATCCATGATCGACCCGTGACTGGGGTTTTGTTCTCAGATACCTTGTCTGAACATTTGGATCCTGTCCATGGGATCTCTGTACACTTTGTGCCATCTTGAAACCATAACCGTGAGTCTATCCCTTGATTGTTGAGCCTGGTTGGGTTGAAGAAGTATGTGAATATCACTTGTTTGGGAAGCTCATGTCTATATTCCTAGTTGATTGTTGTGGCCACGCAGTGCTGGACTGTGCATGGCTTGCTGGCCAGTGTAAGTTTGTGCTGAGCCTATGTGTAACCTCTCTCCAGGTAAGAGAGGTGATTGTTGTTGGAAGAGGCTGATTGCGAGGCCTATGAGTAGCTCTCTCCAGATGAGAGAGTTTGCTGGGAAGTGGTTTTCTCCTAGAGAGAGTCCAGCACCAGCTACGGAGCTCTAAGACTTCCTGATATAGCCTGTTGGCGAGACCCAGATAGGGAGGTGAAGCACTGATGGACTGTGCTTGTGAAAGTGTATACTCCTGGGTAGAACAAGCATGTGGGGAATGTGAGTCCATGAGTAGTGGGCGTAAGAAGGCATCCTGGGAAGAATCCTTCTAGTGATTCTGTGCAGATTTCCCTATAATCTCAGCCTAGACTAGGATTCCTTTCCTTGGGTGGAGCTTAGTCCTAGCTCAGGGGTAACCCACTGCTGAGCTTGATGAGCAGCGCGGTCTAAGGCTGGGAGGTTCGTGGAAGGCCTACACGTGCTTGGTGGAATTACCACAGTTTCAAAGATAAGTATTAGGTTATGCTTTAATTATTTTTTGCATGCCTGTGTTTCTTATATTTATCATGTACTCCACTGTAATCATGAATTATTGTTAAGCCCATTAAATATGCATATTAGCAGTAATCTTGTGCTCACTCTGAGTTAAATGTGTTTCATTTGATTTAAGTTCATGTTATATATAAATAAGTATGAGATTATTGTTCCACATAGTAGCATCTGGGCAACTAGTGGGTTGGATGACGACCGGGGAAGTGTTACAATAGAGATATCCTTCCAAATAGTAGGTGGAATCGGAAGCGGTTGTAGTGTGCCCGAAGATTTGATTGTTTCTCCCTTGTTGCATTGGCACACATCAAATTCAGCGACAAAATTATAGATGTCCTATTTCATACCATCCTAGAAAAAAAGCGTTTGACCCTGTCATAGTTTTTGGTAAACCCAGAGTGCCCCGTTGTGGGTGTAGCATGAAGATCAGAAAGTACCGTGGATTTAAGATTTGATTGTTTACTTAAATACAAATGACCTTTCTATCGAAGCTCATCATGGAGCCAAGAGTACCCTAGGGGAGATAGATCATTGGACTACAATTGTTGGATCAGATGCGAACTTTTGGGATCTTGTAGCCATTCCTAGTGAACATCTTGGAGCCAATCTGGTACAATGAAGGAAAGAGAAAAAAGGGATCCTTCATCATCATATTTTTGGGAAAGTGCATCCACCACCACATTCTCTTTGTCTTTCTTGTAAATGATATCATAATCATATCCAAATATCATAATCACCCATTTTTGTTTCTCCAGGGAGGAAATGCATTGTTCCAGAAAATATTTGACGCTTTGATGGTTGGTATTAATTTGGAAACGTTGTCCTAATAGATAAGGGAACCACAGATCAACGACATGTAGAATAGCCATCATTTACTTTTCATAGATAAATTTTCCCAGATTCCTATCAGATAGTTGCTTGTTGGTAAAGGCTAGAGGTCAACCCTCTTGCATAAGGACAACACCAATTCCTTTCTCTGAGGCATCACATTCCAACACAAAGGTCTTTGTGAAATCAAGAAGGGCCAGAACTAGAGTGGTGCACATGGCCATCTTCAAGGTTTGAAAAGCTTGAGCAGCGGCTAGAGTCCAAGTGAAATAGTTCTTTTTTAGGAGAGCAGTGAGAGGTGTTGCAATCTTTCCATAATTCTTAACAAACTTGTGATAATACCCTATTAAGTCGATAAATCCCCACAAGCTTTTGAGAGTCTTTGGGTGCAGCCAATCTTGCATAGCTTCAATCTTTTTTGAATCCACCCTGATGCCATCCTTGCCAACGAAATGACCCAAGTATTCTACTTATGAGGCTCCAAAATCACATTTAGACTGTTTCAGGAAAAGTTGGTGTTGAGAGAATAGATGGAGAACTCGATCCACATGAGTAAGATGGTCTATCCAGGTTTTTCTATAGATGAGGATATCATCAAAGAAAACTAGGACAAAATGATGGAGAAAAGGATGGAAGACATGATTCATGAGGCTTTGGAAGGTGGAGGGGGCATTACACAAGCCAAAGGGCATGACCAGAAACTCATAGTGGTCCTCATGAGTTCTAAAGGCAGTCTTGGGAATGTATACCTCTTTCATACATATCTGGTGGTATCCCGAGTGAAGATCAAGTTTAGTAAATAATTGGGCACCAGTCAATTCATCCAGTAGGTCATCAATGACATGAATGGAAAATTTGTCTTTAATGGTTAGTTTGTTGAGGGCATGGAAGTTAGGACACATTTTCCAAGAACCTTCTTTCTTCAAGACCATGACTACAGAAGAAGAGTAGGGGCTCGTACTAGGATGGATCACGCTTGCACTAAGGAGTTCCTGGACCATTTTCTCAATTTCATTTTTTTGTGAAAGGGGGTGGCGATATGGACAGAGATTGGGAGGAAGGCTTCCGGGTACAAGGGGAATGGAATGATCATGAACACCATGGCAAGGAGGGAGTCATTGGGGAGTGGAAAATACCATTTGATGTTTAGAGAGGAGGGCTTGGAGGTCTTGCGACGTCGAGGGTGTCTTTGTTGCTTGTATGGCATGGAGTTGGGCAATAACACCAAAGTGACCTTTTTTGAGTAGATTTTCCATGCGATGGGAACCAATGATCTCAGGTGAACCAATGATGATGCCTTGAAATTTATATTGGTGTCCCTCTGGGTATAATTGCATGGTTAATTCCTTAAAATCCATGAGAATGGGACCCAAAGTCCTTAGCCAGTCTGCACCCAACACAATGTCACAATCGCCCATGTCGATAACAAACATATGGGATTTTTGGTGGTATTCACCGATTTGGAGATGCACATTTTCACAGCGTCCTCCACATTTCATGGAACCACCATTGGCAATCATGATTTGGAAATTGTTGACGGCATGGATGTAGCAATGAGTTTCTTGGG
>JZKD02S1727171.1:537020-564683 GCA_000966675.3 Picea glauca
GAGGAAAATGCATCCGAAACTGGAACCGACCGTACAAAAAGAATTGAATAAACTCCTAGGTGCTAAAATAATTTTTCCTGTTAGACACACTCAATGGGTATCCAACCTCGTCCCAATGCAGAAGAAAAACGGGGAAATTCGACTTTGTGTCGATTTTCGAAACCTCAACAAAGCGTTTGATAAAGATAATTACCTTGTCCCTCCCATGGAGCAGATACTTCAACAAGTATCTGGTTCCGAGAGGCTGTCCTTATTGGATGGTTTCTCTGGATACAACCAAGTCTTAATGTCTCCGTCAGACCAATTAAAAACTACCTTCCGTACCCCGTGGGGCACTTATGCTTATCGCAAAATGCCTTTTGGATTGATTAATGCTGGTGCTACCTTTCAGAGAGAAATGGATATTGCTTTCCGAGGCTTGATCAATCACTCCGTGGTAGTCTACCTAGATGATGTGACCATTTATTCCAAAAACAAAGACGATCATCTAGCTCACCTACGAGCCGTTCTGCTACGATGTCGTAAATTCGACATCTCCTTGAACCCCAAGAAGTCTATCTTTGCAGTAGAACAGGGTAAACTACTAGGATTCATTGTGTCTAGCGATGGAATGATTATTGACCCAGAAAGGACACAAGTCATCGCCAAACTTCCTCCGCCTACCTCCAAGAAATCCATGCAGTCCTTCCTTGGCCAGATTAATTTCATGAGAAGGTTTGTCCCCAGTTTCTCTGAAATGGTCAGGCCTCTCTAGAGCCTGATTAAGAAGGACACCCAATATCATTGGGGACCTACTGAAAACCAAGATTTTAACGATATAAAGAAGGCTATAATTGACGCTTCGTCTCTCATGAGCCCTGATTTCTCTCAAGACTTCACACTCTATACTTTTGCCTTTGATCATTCCTATTCCGCCGTTCTAACTCAGAAAAATGCCGAGAATAACGAAGTACCCATCGCTTTTATGATCTCTACTTTCAAAGGTGCTGAACTCAACTATCCAGCGGTCGATCGGCAAGCCTACACTATCTTCAAGGCAGTTAAGTATTTCCGGTCTTATCTTCTGAAGTCAAGAACGAAGGTCATTGTTCCTTACCCTGCAGTTAGGAACTTGTTAGTGCAAAAAGAGTTAGGAGAGAAAAGAGCTAACTGGGTCACCTCCTTGCAGGAGTTCGACCTAGAAATCACTCCAGCTCAGATCATGAGAGGCCAAGGGTTGTGTAAATTGGTAATTGATTTAGAAACTGAACAAAAATAAGATGGTGATATGTCAATCCTAGAACAACACGATCACAGTTTGATTTGTTGTACACAAATCCTAGTGAGTCCTTGGTACGATGATATTAGACACTGTCTTCAACATGGATCAGCACCCCGTCACCTTAACCCTTCCAAAAGAAGAGCATTGAGACTAAAGTCTGCCTCCTTTCATCTAGTTAACGGTATTCTGTTTCGTCAGAATTTTGATGGCGTATTGATGCGTTGTCTCGAAAAGGACGAAGCAGAGAAAGTTTTGCTCGAGTTGCATGCAGGTGAAGCTGGTGGTCACTTCGGTGGTGATACCACTGCTCATAAAGTCTTAAGATCTGGTTATTACTGGCCAACACTTTTTAGAGATGCCCACGCCTTGTGCCGAAAATGTGTTATTTGTCAGAAAGCATCAGGGCGATTACAAAAACCAGCCTTCCCCTTGCAGCCCGTTACAGTTGAGTCTCCTTTTCAGCAAAGGGGACTTGATATCATTAGTTCTATTAACCCTCCATCATCACAACAGCACAAATACATTGTGATAGCCACTGATTACTTTACTCGATGGTCTGAAGCTACTGCGCTAAAAACTGTTAACACAAGTCAGGTGATCGCTTTTCTAAACTCGCATATCATTACCCGTTTTGGTATCCCTGATTGTCTAGTCTTTGATAATGCTTCATACTTTTCTTCTCTTGAAATGAGTGAGTTCGCCTTAGAAAAAGGAATAAAGCTGAAGTACTCCGCTAGTTATTACCCCCAGGGCAACGGCCTAGCAGAGTCAACAAACAAGAACCTGATCAAGATTATCAAGAGAACTGTGGCTGAAAATCACAAGAACTGGCACAACACACTGTTGAATGCATTGTGGGCTGATAGGGTGACACCCAAAGCTGCTATAGGTAATTCCCCTTTCTTCCTCGTTTACGACGGAGAAGCTATTTTTCCACCTCATATTCTTCTTCCTTCGCTCCAATTGTCACAAAAGGTTCAAGAAGAAGAATGTCCCCCTTTAGAAAGCGTATTAATGCTTTGATGAAGTTAGAAGAAGTAAGAACCCAAGCCAAGCATAAACTAAATCAACATCAACAACTAATTAAAAGCTAGTTCGATTCTAATTCTGCTTCTGATAGAAATTGTGAAGTAGGCGATCTCGTCTTAAAGTGGGACAAATCACACGAAGGGAAGGGAGAACACACTAAATTTCAAAATTTGTGGCTTGGGCCGTTCTTGATTGCTGAAAAGTTGGGTCCTAGTTCCTTTCGTTTGCAGAGTCTTGAAGGATAGCTTGACACCTACCCGGTGAATGGCCAAGTCCTGAAAAGATACTTTGCCTGATTTCTATCCTTGTATATTATGTAAATATTTCTTTTTGTTTTGATTTTTGCCTTTGTTTCCGTTTTATGATTTGGATTTGATTGATCAGTTTGGTGTGTTATTGTGTGTTTTGAAATATATGCATGCCTATACACTAAGTCATTCAGACATAAGACCATAGAAAAATCTCTTCGCTGAAATAACTTCTGAAAGATTGTACAAACATCAGTGATATGTATTTCTGAAAATGATGTTGGAAAATGTTGTTTGAAAGAAGTTTACTATTTCGGTCTCTAAGTGAAGCTTGTCATGGCTATATTTATCTTTTTACGCTGTCCCTTTTCCGTAAAGGAATTACTCAAAAAGGATGTCTCCTTGTCAAAGTAAGTTGTTTTAGAAATAAAACATTTCTGGAGATGAATAAGGACAATATTTAAAAAATTCTGATGAGGTCTAAAAAATATGACAAAATATCAAGATTTTTTCAGCGTCACCCCGCTTAGCTATTTATAAAAGAAAAATAAAATAAAAATATTAATAAGAGTTGTGGGAAGTGTTTGTAAACCCGTCGGGATACTGAACAGGTCCACTGGCAGTGGGGCAATGCGAGCATGGCGCCAAGACAACTTCGTCGGGGTACTGAACAGGCCTGCTGGCAGCGAAGCAATGTCGAGTAAATGAAAATCTGGAAAATTATAAGAAACCTCTTTTAAAAGTACTTTATTATAATCTAGAGCTTCTTGACAGGATAGAGAAGTCAGAGTGGGTTAAATGGAAACCCTGTCGAGGCTATGGATGCCTGCTGACAGTAGTGGCCATGCCAACAGTATTGAAGATTTTATCATAAAAATAATGACTTGTTGATCTTTGAGACTGTTATTAGTTTGCATCTTTTAAAACTTCGCTGGAAAAGATAGTTGATGACGATGTTAGTGCGATTTTTTGGTTGTTATTTCAAGTTGAATTTTTCTTTGTTGTCCTGTTCTGAATTCATTTCTTATAACAGAGATAACTTCTTCGCCCAGCGTGTCGCCATTGTTGGCAGCCAATTCATTTTTATTTTGTCCTAATAAAAAGTTGCCTACACCCCTTGTCTTCTAAACGACAAAGTATCGTCGCACTGTGCTTCTAGACATTTGTTTCATTTTGCGACAATTACTATTTGATTTCAATTTAGTTTTCACAACTGAAAGTGTGAAAACACCTCTTTCATTGCTTAGATTGTCGTCGTCTTTGATTGATTTTATGAAAGACACTTGACCATTGGTTTATCACATCGTTGCAAAAGTTTCTTCAAACTATATCCATTCACTTATTTGCGCAACTTGATTTCTTTGATAAAGTATTGAAAAGGTTAAGTATGAGTCATGTTTGATGTCATAAGGGTTATAATTGATTTTGGTTTTATATATGATATAATTCTTATTGTTTTGAACTCTTGACTTATCATTTTCATATGCTCATTGGTTGCAATGTTTTTACACTTGGATTATGATAAAAACACATTGGCAATATCATAAGTTTGGCTTCATATAAAATGGCAATGGTTTGAGCTTTGCAAAAACGTTTTGGTCAACCTTTTGGATTTTCGATTTTATGGTTCGAACCCTTGATACATTATTTGTGAGTTTGATATCACATGGAACGAGCAATAGTTTCAAACTATGTATTGGCATGAATGAATTAACATTGGTTTGAAACATTGAATTGACATGACAGATCGATGGTTAGTGTTGGGTACTACGTTGATTAAAATTAACACTTGGCGCATGATTATCACATATGGTGTTGGTTCTGACTCGGATGAATGGCACGTTGATATGATGACTCACCTGTTTGCTGGCCGATACGTATGGTTCAAGTGATTATGATTATAACAACACTGTACATGGTCATTAATACAATGCATGGCGGTGGTAATCCCACCACCTTCGCACGCATGCAGTTAATTCCGGTCTCTTCGAGCGATGAAACTATCAAACCCTATCATTTTTTACTCTGTGCATTGTTTCGTTTACTCCAAACCCTACCATGTACAGAAGCCATGGCTCCTATTGTAAGGGTCGAGCCCAACGGATGCCAAGCACTGTTGACATTTGATGGTGCGTATAGTGACCTGGAAGAGTTCGGGTGGCTTTTGTTTATAAGGAAGTTCGATGGTTTTAACTTCGCTGTGGCTCGGCAATTTGCAATGTCATTCGATGGTTGCCGAGCCAAAGTGGGAGATGTCCAGCTTGAAATCACTGAACAATTCCTTAGCTCAGTAACCATCCTACCTGTCAAGGGACAAAAGTGGTCCAAAAGCTGCAAGGTTGACGATGTCCCGTGGACATTGTTGTTTCAGTCCCAGACAGTGAACTCATGCGACAGAGGTTTGCCTGCGAAGATGTTGAAACCCCGCTGGTATGATCTCTTGATGATTATCAAGCAATTAGTTACTTATGACGGTAGGTAGGGGTTTGTTTTCTTGTTTCATCTATGTTTATTAATAGTGTTTATGGGTTTCGAACTTAGTGTGCCACACTATCTGCACTGAAGTTTTTTCAAAATGGCAAAGAAGTACAAGTGTAGCTAGGCTGACACTAGCCTCTTCCATGTTGGGTTGATTAAAATGATTTTTGTTTATGAATTGGGGTTACGTCGTGATTCTTGGCATGATTTTCTCAACCGTAATGGCTTTGAGGAATCCAATCCTCCACAGGTGGACAAGCTCATGGTAACCGAGAGCAAACCTACCCCTGTGCCTTTTAGTGTTTTGCTACCCGAGCCTAAACCCGACTCACCTTTGAATTCGCCTATGGCTGTGACTCAACAGACCGAAGTTGCTAAGCCTACAACCAAAAAGACTAAAGCAAAGATTGGTGCTAATACTAGAGGCAAGAAAAATGCAAGGTTGATCTCGCGCATGGCGAGGAATAAACCCAAGCCCCCTGTTAAATTAGAGCCTATCATGGTCAGTGAAGACTCTGATTCTGAAGTGGAACGATTTCTCACCGAGGAGTATCCTTACTCCAAGGGCTTGTGTGGAAAACCACCTTATGATTTCGTTAAGAACTTACCTCCTTGTCTGCGGGATAACCCTGATTTTCCTGGTATTAAACCACCCCATGAAACCCTTGGGGAATCATTGAAACCCTCGACTGATCAACCTGTTGCTACACCTTGCGATCAATGTGGACTATGGTTAGAGAGATACTACTTGGATGTCCCAAAATTGCAATCCAAAATTCACGATTTGGAAAACCAAGTGGCAAAGCTCACTGGTCAGAATGCAAGGATGCAACCCAACGATAAGAAGCAATGAACTACCAGGTCAATCCTGTTCAAAAATGTCGAGTCTGCTACAGCTATTGTCAATTCAAAATTGAGATAGTCTCAGCAACTGTGATGGTATATTTTTCGCTCATTTATATTACTCTCTGTGTACATATTACACCCTACTCTGTTACATTAGCATGCTTCACTGTGTATAATTTTGGTTTTGATGAATTATTTTTGTTATAGCTTGAAATCCGATTGGATTTGGTTTTAATTTACTGGATCATCGAATAGATATGATTGTCCAACTTTACTTCGATGTCCTGTTAATAAGACAAGTTGTTATATTTCAAAAATAGACTGTTGCTAGTAGTTCAATTTTCAATGGTATGATTTGAATTAGTTATGGATTAAAATGATTGATGAATCAGTTAGCTATTTTTGTCTTTTAACCAAATCGAATACCTCTCTGTTGATACTTAACCAGTTGCAAATTATTCGATTCTCATTATTGATTCAAATTGGATTCTGTTAGAGGTTTCGATTTCACTTCTATAATTAACTCAGTAAAGATTCATATTGATTATTGCCGAATTCATGAATCCTATCGATTTTATTGCGCCTCTGTCTGTTGACTATGTGGTGATCCAACATGAAGGTTTTTGAGTTGATATTCAGGGATTTTGATTTCATCCGAATATAAAAGATGCTATTTCATATCGTGCTCTTAATGGAATGATATCAATCTGCTATAATTGGTCAATGATAATTACGATTATACCTGTGAACTGTTTACGAAATCTATGATTGCATCCTGTGGATACAGTTATGCATGAAGTTGTTACAGTTTTCTATATTGGTAAGGGATTGAATGATATGCTAATCAATAATGATTGTTTGTATTCCATATGGTTTGGGTTACCATTGATTACATGCATGAAATAGTCTTGTTAGGATTTGATTCGATTTTGTGTTCATTGGAAAAAATAGAGCATTCCTACTCTGCCCCGTTTGTATCCTGTTCGATTTGGTTTGATTTAAAGGATTATTTTTGTTGAACCATTTGATTCGATTTGATTTGATTATATATCTGGTCCTGTTTACTATTCTAGACCAGCTACAGAATCAGAAGATTCTGTAGCTAAGTCTATAGAGTCATTTTTTTTTATTATTTTCTTAATAAAATACTCCTCTAACTTGATCTTTGTGTCTAATACAGGAAAATTCGAATTGGCAATGGATATGAGGAGCAGTTAGAAGATATCTTAAGGATTTCACTTGCATGATTAGTTACTTAGTTTAAGGGATTTTGGGATTATCCCCAGATTGTGTAAACTTATTTGATATTATCCACAAGGATGTTTTACCTTGTGAGAAACCTATATAAACCTATGGTTTTGTAATAATCGATCATCCTCAGTTGGGGAGAACAAAGATATGGAGCTTTGATTCAAACTGGAGCAGAATTGGTGTTTTTGTCATAGCTTTTGATTTTCAATATATCAACACTTTGTTCCATGTTTTGTATATCACTTTGTTGATGGTTTAGTATTACTTTTGTTATCTAAATCAAATTCAAATGATATAATTTTATTACTATATCTTGTTTCTTCCAAATAGATAAAAGACATAACAGTTKTTGATTCGTTTTGTGGATGATAGCTTTGTCTTCTTCATAAATCGAATTGTAATATATAAATTAGCTGCATAATAGGTTTCCCTTTTGCAGGAATTTATAATCTGAAGATTGTTATGATTTCTTTTATGTATTGTTTGTCCTGTAACATACTTCAGGAAGCATCATAGCTGATCCTGTGCGAGAAGCTTAAGGGCTAAATGGTGTGAATTTCTTCCTCCAACCAGCTTAAGAAGCAATCATACACAGGGCAGACTTGGAGCGTTTCCAGGTCAATTAGTATTCAGTTTACTGTTTTCATTAAATAGTTTAACATAGATATAATCTTAATTAGATTTATATTAGATCATTTAATTTCAGTAAATTATATTAGATTGTTTAATTTCTGTTAGTTTACTTTCTTATTCATAAATCATAAAATCAAAAAAGAGTTATCTTCGTTGTCTTGGGAAGCAAGCAAATTAGTTTCACAGGTTTTATTCAAATCTGTAGATTGTATGCAATGTACATTTGTGAATAAATTGTAATTAACTTGATAATTAGATAGTGGATTTGAGTTATTATAATCATAGTTAGTATCTTGTATATATAATAGTTAGTAGTTCATTAGTGTAGTTAGTGTAGTTTGCTTTATTAGTTTCTAGTTTCCTTTAGTTTAGTTAGATTCTTTCCTTTAGTTATAGTTAGATTACTTAGCTCAGATCATTTCTCTCTTTGGTTTTCTTAGAAGACATTAGAGCGGCCAACGAAGCCGTTAAACTCATCAGGGTGGTTCATTCCAAATGGCTTGGGTTATTAGACATCCTCGGACCGGTTCCACTCTCTTAGTTGATGGACGGTCGTTTTCGCCCATCAACACAACTACAGCGCCCTCGGGGGTGGTCGTGATAAACATAGAAGACAATTCTATGGATGTAAATACTCTGAATAGTAGGCAGTGATCTCAGTAATAAGTATCACCAATGAAGTGGGCATTGATATCCCAACCAAGTTCAGAGGTCTTCGACAAATGAAAGAACTAATTGCAATAGTCGCAAAGTAAACCCCATCATAACATGAGAAAGTGTTGACGTTGAAAGTGATGGGGGTCAATGAAAGCAGGGGGCAATTGTGTTTCACCCTATGCCATCCGAGTTCGCTCATTAGGTGGGTAATGAGAATCAAGATACTGTCACCCTTCTGGAAAATGGTGTTGATGTCGACAAAAAGGGGGACATGACTCCCAGAAGAAAATGGCTTCATGAAATCTACAAGGTGAGGTGAGGAAGTGGAGGAGGTACATGGACGAAGTCAAATTTGGGAAGACTCAAGACTACCCTTGGTTGGAGTATGTGTGAGATAAAAAGTGGCTGCAACCATTCAATGAGGTCAAGTGTCAGGAGGACGAAAAGACTGGGGATAAGTTGTGCCAGAGGCGGGACAAGGTGAACAAGTTTAGAGGGCAGAGATAAGTGGTTTGTGGGATACTCTGAAGATATGGACGATGTCGGCAGGGGTGGATGATAAGTGGTGCTCCAACCAAGGGTGACATGGGTTGCGGTTGTCCCAAAAAGGGAAGAAGGTACAATAAATAATGAATAATTGGGGAGAAGTGTACAAATAAAGAAACGGGTGCCCTGGTGTGATATGGTGGGCCCGTGTAGGGAATAATTTGCTCGGAAAACTGATGAAGGGTGGGGACCCCATGGGTGGGTTTCTATATGAGGTAGGTGAAATGAAGGGAGATTTGTAGATGGGTAGATAGATTGTGGATGAAATGGAGGGTTCATGCTACTGCGGAGGTGCAGCCTGACCATAGAACCGTGGAGAGATAATCTGGGAGTCCATTGGGAAAGCTAGCAAAATGAGGAGAAGGAGTATGTGGTTGATTCGCGACATGATGTAATACTATCGGGACTCTCATCCCTAAAGGGTTTTGAAAAACAACATGAGTGTCAGAAGTGCCAAAAGGTGCTATGAATGGGACAACTCATGTGGGTAAGAATGCTACCAGGTGACAGTACCGAAGATGCAAATGGAGGTGTGGGTACTGCAGATCCGGGAATGGGGATCCTAGAGGCAAATGTCAGAGGGTGTGACTGGAAATGTAAGTGTGATACAGAGGGAATGACTACATGCCAGTGCTGAGTATATACCTGAAGGGGTTGTGTTGATGTATGATGACCAAGTGCCTGCACACATGAATACCAACTACCCGAGGTCAACAATATCTGAAGATAATCAAATATATGAGCATGTATTTGATAAGTGTGAATATGCGTATGCATCCTGATCAGTGTAAAAAAATGGTGTCCCGGGGGCTCGGGATGAAAAGAGGCCCAGGGACTGTTGTGATGTAGATGACGAGATGTTGATCCCGTGGCTGAAGATGGATCGAGAAATGGACACCGTGGGCTCCCGGAATAGTGAGTGGAAGTTTGGAAAAAAGGCCTATATATAGCTGTAGGGCCCACATTGCCACCTCATTTGTACTTGTTGCTATAGTGATTGGATGAGAAGCATTCAGAGGAGATTGTGAGATTCTGGGAGGATGAGTCATCCGATTGAGGACTCGCAAGCATCAAGTTAGTGGTCTGATCATCTTTCATAGAAGTAGGGTTTCATTTTTTGGGCAGGGTCTGTATGGAGGGTTGTACAGGGGTAGTTAGGGGGTGTGAGCCCCACATGTGCAGGTGATCTAGTAATAGGCATGCATACATGCATGCCTGCCCACTAGATAGACATGCATGTGAGTGCTGGTAAGGGGATAATGGCCATGCATTATGCGCGCGCCTATTGTTTGAACAGGGGCACACATGTGCGCGCCTGTCGGTTGACCAGGCGTGCACCTATGCACGCCTGTATAGTGAACATACATGCTTGAGAGTGCACCTATGTAGTGAATACATGCGCACACATGCGCGCCTATGTAGTGAACAGGTGCACACATGTGCGTGCCTGTGTAGTGAACAGGTGTGCATATGTCTGCACTTGTGGGGTGAACAGGCGCGCATGTGTGTGCGCCGGTGGGTGGAAACACCGTGTCATGGAGGCAAGGTTGATGGGTGTAAAATGTGTCTTTTTGATGTTTTTGATTATCCATGTGGCTGACTTAGGACGATTTTATGTTGTGCTAGTGAGATTTGTGCATGATTCCTATTGGTTGGCGAGAGCGAGATTAGTCCTAACTGCAAGACGTCGTGGCTATTGAAGAGCCAGGCATACGTGCGACTTTGGAAGCCTGTGGGCTGCTGAATTTCTTTGAGTGCCCCTTGATACAGGCACAAGAGTATCTCCTGCAGTTTCTTATCTAGATGTGGAGTCTGGACCTGCACTGCTTCATAGTGCGGGGAGAGCAGATTCCCTTCACTGCGGTGGAGGATGTGTATTTTTTGACTGGGCTCCCATTTCGGGGAATGCCCCTACCGACGGAGCCGGTGTTACCTAGAGATATGTCACTCGTGACAGTGGGCCAGAGATATTGTTTGGGGCCGAACTATATGTCTGGCATAGTTGTGAGAATTGGCACGATGGATGCCTAGCGCATCGTTGTATAGCAATGATGGTTGTGAGAGTGTATGGTTCACTGACGATGCAACGGATTAGCGGTGGCCAACTAATGGTGATGGAGAGGGTGTTGGCTGGCGAGCATTTCTCCTAGGGGCTTATGCTACACTCGAGGATGGTGGGGCAGCTGGACCATTGTCGGTCCACAGATACGGGAGAGTTTGCCTTCGGGTCCATCCTGGTGGCCTGGTTTCTGTAGAGGGTGTCGATGTTGCACCCTAGGATTCTATTGGGTGTGCTTGGGGCATGAGAGCTGCGGCTGAGGTGGTGGTCGACCATGTTGCTTCACCATGGTGGTGGCGAGGGTGGCCACTTCTTCACTGCAGAGGCGGCGCAGGTATGGCGGTAGATGCCACAGGTGATATTACGGTACCCGTATGCCGGGGTTGACTTCCGGGAGGATCCGGACATGGTGCTACCTCCAGGGGAGGTGTTTGACCACCAAGGTATGTTGATGATGTTGATATATATGTTTTTGTGTTTTTTTGAGATAGCATGCCATATGTATATGATATAGATGCTGATACTATCTGTTGTTTGTTTGTATGTGAAGATGTGGCACCTCGTGGGTGCAAGGTGGAGTTGGAGAGAGTGTCGGCTCATCAGGAGCCGAAGAGACTACCATGGGGAGAGATGCATCGACGTGAGGATGTTGTGGTGCGACCTGCTAAGCTAGAGAGGGCAGCAAGGAGACGTTGGTTTGATGAACCTGGTGCTAGGCCATCACACGCTCCTCCGACGGCTGCTAGAGTGGATTTTGAGGACATACATCGTCGTCTAGAGGTGGTGTTATAGGATGTGACTGAGGGCATATGGTCTCGCATCTAGGATGAGGGTATCCTAGAGCAGTGTGTGGGGGTTCCACACCATGGCGGGCCATAGTACGACGAGCAGCAGTGGCTAGTGCTGCGATGACTAGACGACTGCCACTGAGGAAGGAAGGATTGTTAGGGGGTGGACCACCACCTTCTGAGGGAGGGGTAGGTGGTGGTGGGCCGCCACCACCTGAGGGAGGAGTAGGCGGTGGTGCTCTATGAATTGATGTATATATATTTTTTGTATATAGGCTGGTGAGCCCATTTTGTACTGAGGTGATTCATTGGCCTGCGGATAATTGTATTTTTTGTATGTAAACATTTGGATGGCATTGTGGACCTTTCGATATATACATGAGTATACATTTTTGAGATCTATGTGGTGTTTACATGTGTTTTGTTAATGTATTGATGATGTCTAATCTATATATGTGATGACAGTTTGTGTTATATGTTTATGTATGTGTAGAGGTAGCTTGATGTGATATATGCCAGTCTAACACAATATTAGCTAGGTTATCTGTAATTTGATTCAATTGTTTTGGAATATGTGAAAATGTAATGGAATCAAAATGTTGAGATAAAAGTCTAACCTGCAAGTATTCGCGAAAGAGGCAAGGATCACAGATGCGGTACACATTGTCGATCTTGAGTACGACTAGTTGAGAGTCAAGGAAGATGCTAAGATGATGAATACGATGATGTTGGGCATCATCCAGGAGGCCAACGACGACGATGTATTCGGCTTGGTTGTTGGTTGTTGAAACCAAACATATGCCGCTCAAATGGAGCATTTCATGTGAGGGGCTGTAGAGAGCCCAAGCAGTCGAAGCGAGATTTTGTGTCCAACGGCTGGCACTGTCGGCGTAACCGATGTGGTAGGTTGGTGGAGGAAGCATCTATCAATAGCACAAAGGATATTTTAGACATGAGGGAGGGAAAAAAGATTAAAAATGCTATCAAAGAAATAACCTAAAGTAGAATGACTATGTTTAAGCGTAAAATTTCTTTAGATACAACCCATTGACAGGTTCTTTGAGAGAGAGGCCTTCGGGGGAGGCCAGGATATATGCACCTTTGGTGAGGCAATGGTGGATAATGTATCGGCCATGCCAGAGTGACTCAAATTTTCCATGGCCAAAGGTATCATGAGCGATATCTTAAGCCAGGACGAGGTCGCCTTCGCGAAATGAGCGAAGGTTGACATGTCGATCAAAGGAAGCCTTGGATCATTTTTTAGCTGCCTCATTGTTCTGTAATGAAGATCGATGATCTTCATCCAGAGACTCTAAGTTCAACAAGCGCTTCTCCATTGGAGCAGTGTCGGGTAATAGATCAATTGCGATGCGTAAGGTGGGAATTTCGCACTCAATGGGAAGAGTGGCCTCGACCCCATGAACTGGATGAAATGGTGTGAAACCAGTAGTTGTCTTCACAGCTGTACGGTAAGCTTATAGCATAGAAAATGACATATGATGCCAATTAGTTTTATGTTTATTAACCATGCACTGTAACATCGTCTTGAGGACTTTGTTAACTTCTTTGACTTGTCTGTTAGACTGAGAGAAATATGGTGAGGCAAACTCGTGAGAGAATCCTAACCGAGATGAGAGTTCAACGAAGATCTCATTCTTGAAGTGTTTCCCGTGATCGAAAATGAGTTGGAGTGGTTCTCCAAAGTGGGATATGACATGGTTAAAGAAAAAACATGGTGCAGTGTCAGTGGTGTTGTTGAAGGTGGGAATAGCTTCTGCCCATTTGGTGAAGTAATCAACGACGACAACAATGTATTTGTGACCGTTGCTGGAGGGGGGATTACAAGTCATGAACTCGATGCCCCATATACAAAAAGGGTTGGCAGTGATGACGGGATGAAGAAGGGAGAGGGGAGCTCAGGATTTATTGGCGTACAACTAACATTGCTCACATCGTTTCATGGTGTGAATGCAATTGTGAAATAAGGTAGGCCAAAAGTAACTGGCTCGGATAATCTTCTGAGCAATGGATATGCCCGAAAAATGGCCCCCACATGCGTCGTTGTGGTAGTCGTTTAAGACTCTATCGGCCTCGTCAATAGCTAGGCATTGACGAATAATGGTGTCGACTCCCTGCCGGTATAGGTTGTCATCGATCAGGAGGTAGCGGGGGGCCTGATGGCGAATATGACGATGATCATTGCGTGAAAGGTGGTTACCAAACTTTTGAGTTCAGAGGTAGAGGAGGAGGTCACCATACCAAGGATCATCCGAAGTGATGTAAAAGAGATGTTCGTCGGGAAAGTCAGTGTTGACGGGGGTACTGGTAGTGTCATAGGGGAGGGTCGTGACAAGTTTGGTAAGAACAAGGGCCTTCTTACTATTAGGTGTTGAGAACTCGAGGTCGTACTCTTGAAGGATAAAGATCCATCGAGCAAATTTGTCATTAACTTTCCGATGACTGAGAAAGTAATCCATAAGGTTGGAATCTGCGATGACCTTCGTTGTGTGAAGCAGAATGTAGTGGCGCAGTTTCTAGATGGCGAGGACGACTACAAGAGCAAGTTTCTCTTTGTGTTTATACTTCAAGGGTGGCCCTAAAAGGTTTTTACTAACGTAATAAATGACATGCTTATGATTGTCATCACCTAGCTGGACGAGGACTCCTGCTACTGATATAGCTGATGTTGATACGTAGAGGATATAGTCACGATTGTAGTCAGGTGCACTGATTAAAGGTGTGTTCGAGAGTGTTGTTTTAAGATCATCAAATGACTGTTGGGCATGGTCGTCCTAGTGGAATTCGATGTCATGACGTAGTAAGCGAAGGAAACTGTGTGCGCGTATGGTGTAGTCTAGGACAAATCGTCATAGAAAGTTAGCTTTGCCCTATAGGCTCTGAAGTTGATGTAAATTCTAGGGAGGTGGAATTTCTGTGATAGCTTGGACTTTGAGGGGGTCCATGGTAATACTTATTTGGGAAACAATAAATCCAAGGAGGCGCCCTGTGGTGATACAGAACAGGCACTTGAGAGGATTCAAGCGGATGTTGTACTGACGACACCGTTGAAAGATGATTCATAAATCATCAAGATGTTGGGTGCGTTTCTTGGATCGAGTTGTGAGGTCGTCCAAGTAGGCGAGGATGATATGAGCCAGATCGTGAAAGATGTATGTCATAGCCCACTGGAAAGTTGTGCCGGCATTCTTTAAGCCAAAAGGCATGACATGATATGAAAAATTACCACAAGGGGTAGTGAATGCGGTTTTATATTGATCAGTGGGGTGAATTTGAATTTGATTATAACCAAAGAATCTGCCCATAAAGGATAGAGCCTTGTGGCCTGCGCAGTCATCGATAATTTGATCGATGAAAGGTGTTGGAAAGTCATCTTTGGGACATGCGTGATTAAGATTGTGAAATTCTGTGCAAACATGAATAGTGCCCTATTTTTTGTTAATAGGTATAGGGTTGGAAACCCATGAGGTATAGGTGATGGGGTAAATGAACCCGACATCGTGTAGTTTGTCAATTTTGGCTTTGATGGCCACATATTTGGATGGGTGTAGCGGTTGTTGTTTTTGACGAACTGGTGTAATGTCGGGCCAGGTGTCGATGCGATGTTCGACGATAGAGGGATCAAGGATAGGCATTTCCGTGTATGACTAGGAAAAAATACCCCGATATTCTTGGAATAGGGCTTTATATGCGGTGATTTTCTGAAGAGTGCAAGAAACTCCAATGATGATTTCCTCAATGATGCCATTTTTAATGGAAATGTCAATTTTAATGGTTGGGGAAATGTTGGCCATGTTACCTTCTTCAAAATCATCAAGGGTAGGAATGGGGTTTTTGAACCAGTCGATAGGCCCTGATGGGATAAAATCCTTGGTTTTGACCGTGTAAATGGGGTTTTGGTTAGGAGGCATGGAGGCTTTCTGTAGATAGGAGAGTGCGCGGTGGTGTAGCGCATCCCAAGGGAGGTCTGGGTGGTTTAACTCTTCGAGTATTTCTTCATCACATTGGAAGTGATGGGAATACAAGGGGTCATGAGGAGTGATATCGGTGACGGTGGTCGGGTGGTTGCCCCCTACTGTGGAAGAGGTAGGAGGAACAATGTTAGGATATGGTGAGGGTTCACTCGACATAAACCATATATTGAAGTACTGAGGAGTACCTATGGTAGTTGGGTGTAAAATTTCCGTAGGGGGATGAGCAGGAGAGTTGGGGGGATTGGGGGGTGAATCCTCAAATAAGTCGTCTAAGAACCATGGGGGCGTTGGAAGGGCCTCGTGTTTGGGATAAATGACATGAATATCCTCTAGTGATGAGGTAATGTCAATTATCGACTCTGCGGGCCGTTGAAGTAGGGTCAATTGGTGTTGCCTATATTCAAGGATCATAGGACATTGGTATGTAAAATGAGCTAATGAGTTGTAGAGAGAGCAAGGGTATCTCATACATTCATTGACTGAAGTGGTGACATAACGGATGTTAGTGATATTTGAGGAGGAGGACGTAGTAGGACTAGGGTTGCTCTGGAAGCTTTGGCGTACTGTGGCTAATGTCTACCGAAAGCGTGGCAGTGTTGGACAATGGTGGGTATAATGTCCATCTTATGAACATATAGTGCAATAAAATTTGGTCCGCAACCCTTTACTACTAGAATGGGGGGTGGTAGTGGCAGGAATGGCTGTAGTGGTGAGTGGTGGGGGAGTGTGATTGAGTGGAATAAAATTCCGTAACTCTGGTAAAGATGGGAAGTTGTTGGTTTTGTGTTTCTCTTTCTCACATAATGCGCAAGAAGGTTGGATGCATGGAGGAAGTGGAGTTGTGGGTTCCTTTTTCTTTCTCCTACCCCCAGATGTGGAAGGGGGGTTAGTGAGTGGGGGTGTGGTGGGAGTAAGTATGGGAATCGTCATGGGGATTCCTTCTTTTTTGGGGGGGAGGGATGGTCGAGGGACCATCTCTAGTGGGTGTAAATACCAAACTGGGATTGCTAACACCATATTAGGTAGGGTGAGCATTGTGGCTACCTGAAAAGATTTGATGCCTGGTGGAGGGTAAAAGAAGGGAATTTGGGTGATGGTTTGGGGAACTATCTCCCAAACTGGAATATGTCCTTGGGAAGAGGTGGAATCGTGGGCTGGTGGGGTCAACGACAAGTGGGATATCAGATATGATAGAAGCCTTGGTAGGAGGAAGGGTATCCTCTGTTTGAGTGTCGTTAGATGATATGGTGCATACTTGATTGGAAGGATGAAGGAGTGGTGGTGCTCCATGGTAAGTTCCTAACAAGGATGGATCTTTGAAAATCCCAGGACCCATCTCGAAGAGTGGGTATGCGCCGTGGCTTGTGTGAATGAGAGGAAGAATGTTATCGATGTTGGCATATGGATTAGGCTCGTAATGTGAGACTTGGTCAATAGTAACGATCTTCCCATTGTGAGGGAACATCATTGTACTAAAGATGGAAGATGCCACTGCCTTCATAGTGTACATGTAACTACGATTGAACAAGATATTATAATCGAGTGGGGCATCGATAACTTCGATGTCGATAAGAATAGTCTTGCCCTCGAGTTCAACGGGGACATTTTGGAAGATCCCTTCAAGAGATGATGGTCATTCATCATAAGCTCGTAAGGTGATGGTGGAGGGTATGAGTTCGGGGGAACCAAGCTTCTGCCATACCATTTTGGACATAATGCATGTAGATGCACCTTCATCGATGATACACCGATGAACTGTGATGTTCTGTATTTTTACTTGTATTTGAAAAGCGATCAAGGTGGGAAGGCGAGGTTCTCCTCTGTCAAGATCAAAGGTAATGAGTTGGGTATCTGTGGGGTCAAATTCCCCTAAGGCGGAAAGTAATGATTTCCACTGAGTAGGACAATTATGTATGACCTCCAAAACTGACATGGCGGTCGGGGATTGTGCTAAGTCATCTACCAAACTATAGTTATGAGCTACCCTAGCCTGTGGGTTGTGGACATTCCTGCGCAATGGGATGTGAGGGGTGCGAAGCGATGGCTCGACAGTAGGGCAAGGAATCACTAACGAGGGTCCCATTGGTGTAGGGTTTGTCTCTGGAGGGATAGGAGGAGACTTAGCGGGTGCATGATACTGACAATTACGTGTCTGTAGAAGGATTTCTTCCTCACTAGTGAGGAGAATTGTGCGATCTACTGGATTGTTGGGGTTGAGGTATTGTCCCACCTAAGGTGGAGGATGTTGTGTGTCCTATTGGGTGTTTATCACACCTTGATGTGGAATGGGATTTTGCAACACGGCAGGAGGGGGTTGTTGCATGTATTGTTGTGGTGCTTGCTGAGGGGAAGACAATGCAGGAGGATGGGGATGACTACCAGAGTCTTTCAACCATTTGAAATCAATGATTTGGGGGAAATGATGGGTGTAATGGCTGAAATCACCATAAAGGGAACAAGGGAAGTTGGTTTTAACATTATTGTTATTTCTCCCTTGGCGTCTATTACGATTTCCCCCCTGGGGGTTTTGATTCCCTTGGTTATGGTTGCCCCCAGTGGATTGGTTCTACTGGGGTTGATTCCTGCCTTGACCTGAGTTGTTGTTATTCCTATTTTGTCCTTTATTTTTGGTATTGTTCGATGGATGGGTTGGATTGGCCGTATTCAGCTGTTCAAAATTTTGGTATTGCTGAACAACAGAGGGTTGAACAAAATTCACTCCTGCATGAGGATGTGGGGGAGCCATGGGTTGTGGGGAACTAGGAAATGGGAAGTATGGATTTTGTGGTGGTAACGATCCATAAGGTACATAAGAAGGCAAAGTGATTTCGCTAGTACTATAAGCTGAGGTGGAGGGGTTACCAGAGTTCGTTTGAATAGGTGGATTTATGGGGGGTGCTGGAGGTGGTCCACTGATGGGTGGAGGTATCGCAACAGGGTATGGTTGTTGATAAGGGGGTGGGGGGTAATAAGAAGTGACCCTGTATGCCAGTGGGTATTGAGGTGTTCCATACATCGGCGGTGGTTTGGGTTTTGGACCATGGTGAGTGGTGGTACCAATCAGTCTATCTGCTAAGTGAGACATCCCAGGTTTGTCTTGGCCAAATGGCATAGGTTTTGGAAGATCGGGAAGTACAGTGTATAAGTACCCTAACTGTGCATAGATGAGGTCATACTGTTGGGCCTTACTGATGGCTTCCTCTTCAGATTGAGGGAAGGTGGAGGCTACATCCTTACCGAGGAGAGAGACAAGTGATCTAAGAAGCCATTCGAGACATTGTTGCTTGGTGGTTTCTTCTTTGCACAAACTACGTCGCCTACGCCACTCATGAATGTGGTCAGCGATATGTGTGGCTGAGGTTTGTTTGAAATTAGAAAGTAGTTCTAGACCATTATCGTGGTGGATTGGTAATTGGAAGAAGGTCAAGAAGGCTTTGGCAATGACTCAAAAGTTGCGTGGGACCCTGATGTTTCTTCTACATACCATTTGGCCAATGGGCCAGTGAGTGTGCATTGAAATAATCGCAGTCTGATGGAATCATCCATAATGCTATTGGAGGAGCACCATAGGTGAAAGGTCATGACATGGTTGGGAGGGTCATCGCCTGCCTATCCTTCAAACTTTGGTATGTCCGAAGGTAGTTTGGTGGGCATTGCAGGCCATGTGGGACCATGCAGTATAGGATCATTGGTGAGTTTGTTGAGATCCGATATGTTGAGAGAGGCCAAATATGGCATCTGCAGTGGGGGGGGGGGGGATTAGCTTCAGCCATGGTGTGAGTGTGTTGTGAACCTGACCCTTGAGGGGGGCTAGGTGGGTTGGTTCTTCCTCCTTGAGAGGAAGTTCGTCCCCCGTTTCCATGTAAAGGAGAGTGGGTGAATGGATGACCTTGGGAAGTGGACCCAAGTAATGTAGAACCAAGCAAAGATGATGCTAAAACATTAGCACTCACAGGAGTGTGTGAAGGAGGTGTTGATGAGTGAGAAAGACTAGACACCCCCCCTAAGATAGGAGGGAGGTTTAGCAAGCATCGTGAATGATGGGGGTTCTGTGGGTCCCCTATGATGTCTGACTAGTTGTGTGAATGTGTGAAAATAGTGGTGAGAGTAATATAGAAACAGGATCCTTTTCATTGAATGTTTACACAATATATATATCCAAATCAAAATGTAATTAGAGGTGCATCATACATAAAAAAAAATTGTGAAAAAGAAGCATATATGTGTGGGTAAGTGGGTTTTGTACGCATGGGGAATCAAAAGAAAACAAATGCTCGTGTGCTAGAAGATGTAACATCCTTCCTCTAAAATAGCACTGGACCTTCCAATAGTTCTCAACAGTGGGGTCTGAAGTCACTAAAAGAGAAACTAGTGAAGGATGAAATAATTGGTTATAATGAGGGGTAAAGGGGGCATATCTCGAAAGAGTTGGCGATATTTCCCAATAGCCACACAAAAACCAATCAAGGTGCAATTTCAGCCCACAATTGCCACCTGGGTAGATGTCCTAAAATTTGGTCACTAGGTACCTCAGTCAAAGTGCAACATTTAGATTTTCGGCCTAAGAAATGGGTCACGAGCTGGATCCCGTCCAAGAGGTGGGTGCCTCAAGGGGGGACACATAGAACAACCATACCTCACCCTTCAAACCTTCATGGGTATCTCCCTACCTTATGGTATTAGGAACACTTGACTTGGAGGATTTTCAGTTCCCTATTTGACAACTTCTATGGATTTGACAATGTGAGAACCAGATAATGGGAAGCTATTTGGATGCCTATCCCCGAAATCCTACCTAGACTAAAAAAATTATTTCGGCACCTCATGTGGAGGAAAACTTAGTGATTTTTTAGAAATATTTTAGATGTAGCTATTTTGGGAGGTTGGGGGTGCAAACCAACCTCGTTGATTTTAAAAATGAGAGTGGATATTTTTGTCAAGAAAAGGGTGGGGTATTTTCGGAATCCCTTTGGAGGAAACTTACGTTGACCTCCACATTTCAAGAAGAAGCTATGTGAGTGATAAGTGACTTTTGTGTGTAAGTGAAAGTGTGCCAATTTTTAGTGAATTAGATGTCACCTTACTGCATGTGGACTTTGCTTGGTCCTTACAAGTGTTTGATTACCTAATTAACTAAGTGTCTTTGGTACAACCTTGTGTAATTCAAAAATCCCTAGGAAGCTAGCATGTGGACATGTGGGTCCGTTACTATCCCTTTAACTCCCTATTGTGATGTAATCTAAGAAAATCTTTGAAACTATCCTAGATTGATCATGTGGGCATGCATGGGCCCGTTAGAAAACCTTTAAACTTCCCTAGTGATTTGATCTAAGAAATTAAATTTCAACACTATCCTATATTTGTAGCATGTGGGAATGTATGGGCCCATTATAATATTAAGATGTGTTTGAAAAAGTAAACTAAGAAGAGTCCCAAGACGAGTTGTTGTCCTCTCCTAAAGGTTTTTAATGTTCTTAAGGGAGATGAAATCATTTCACAATCTTTTTCTGATTCTCAAGATCGCTTGGAGACGCGAGAGAAGAGCATACTAAGTGACCATTATTCAACTTCTAGTCCCAATGCAAGTTAAATGTGATTAAAAATGATTCCCAACCTATCTTGTGAGTCAAAACAAGCCATCCATGTGGCGAAAAATGAAAGCAAAGAAGGGAAATTGATTTTATCCTTCTAAGTGCCTATGTTTTTTTGACCAACCCCTTTATATGATGAGGGGACTAAGTGTGGTGCAGCTTTAAAACATGCTTGCAAACATTTTTAAGAAGGAAAATGGCCTTCCCGGCATCTCAACAACTTTACAATGTGAATTTTTGCACAGATGCGCAGGTCTCAGTGGAGACAGAGGCGCACATAGTGCATGTGTGCAAATAGAGAAAAGTCAATGAGCGCACGTGCGCAGAACATAGTTGTGATTTAGGTGCATCAGTGCACGATGCACGTCTGTGGGGCTAAATACCCATGAATATATGACACACAGCCGAGAATGAAAAATTTGGATGGATTTCTCTCAATTCAACTTGGAATTGGCTGAGTGGTAGGTCAGCTTAGGTCGGTTAGTGTACCTGCAAGTTAAACAAACTAAAAGAAGAGCAGGAAAAACCCAAATGGGGTAGGAAATTGATACCTTTCCCCGGTGGAGTTTCCAATCTGTTGCACCTCTTCCGCCACCTTAGTGAGAAAAATAGAGGTGCTTGCAAGCTTAGTTGGGTCTGTTGAGCAGGACAACTGCAAGGAAAAGAGTTAGAGAAAGAAATAAAAAACAACAATTGAGAATTAAACTAAGAAATGCAATAAAAACTAAATTCATGAGCATAGGGACATAGAAACAAAAAGAACCATAAGACCCATGTCACCAATGATGAGGCTGATCTATTAGTGAAAGAATACACCAAGAAGAAAGGGGACTATGAGTCCCTTCTTCCTCCAAGGGAGGGCTCTTGGACCCCCACTAGCAAGCTCTTCTTACAACAAAGAAAAATGGAAAATGATGAAAGAACTCTTTGCAAATCCACTCAAGGGGTGCGATGGATTGCCCAATGCAATGGTGTAAATATACTCTTGACAAGTATGGAGTCCTCAAGAGAATAGTGGTAGCATAACATTACTTTGAATTCCTTGAAAAATGAAGTGTATCCATGGCCTTTTTATATCATTCATTTGGGTTATTGTTCAACTAGTTTGTAGTGTGGAAAGAGGCTAATTAGGGAATTTCTAGGTCTTTGACCAGCCCTCCAGTCGAATCCAGTCTAGATTTGAGTGTCAAATCGACTTGGGAGCTGAACCATAAGTGGGTGGGAGGCTGACCACTCTTATAAATGTGTCTTTTCTCAGGTGTGCGGCTTTTTGTGATAATAGTCGTGCATCATGTGCATGTGTGCGATTTCTGTGTTCCTGTTCCGTGCATCTGCGTGCATGCCTAGTGTTTTCATAGCGCCCTTCAATTTTTCACTACTTTGTATAGTTTTTGACCCTTTTATGAATGCTTTGGTGTTAATTCAGGTCCATGGATGACTTCATCACTGTTTGATGATGCTGAGTTCTTGTAACCATGTGCGGATGAAATTTTAGTGATAACAATACCCATGGCGACAAGAAATGAGCAGAGTCCTTCCTCCCAAAAATTCTACACAACATCAGAGCTACATAGACCATATGGGTGTCGAATGCTGATGTGGCATATATACCATGGGTGTCTTCTCTGAATTTCTCACGGTGCCCCCATGAGTCTTTGATCAAGTCAGGGTAGTGATTTCCATATTACGTTCATTCTACTTTGTCAAACTCCATTAGGAAAGTGGAATTATAACTATGTTTGAAAATTGGGGATAACTTATAAATTACCTAAAAATTCTCTGTTCGGAAAGACCCGAAAACCACTTTCTGTGAATTGCATATGCTCCTGGTTGCAATGTCCACATTATCCAGAGCCCAGCCAATCATGTCATTGTATGGCATGAGTCTTGGTCATGCAACTATTTTGTGCAACTCTGATTGAGCTATATCCCTGAGCTTCATCACATTGTTTCCGGTCACCTCGTCGCCTGAATCATCTGGGAAGTTTATCAACTCATATTGCAGAACATAAAATACCCACATCCAGGTTTTCACGGTATCTATAGCTATTGGTGAAGTATCCGAGAGAATGTATGTGTTCAGGTTCACACTCTCACCAACTGCTTTAGCCATTTTTCGTGGTGCCATGATATTACAAGCTCAGAATTGTGTTACCTCTTACAGGAAAATGCGTAAACTTCTTAGCTTGCTAAAACTTGTTGTTCTGCAAGAAATGAAAATTAGAATTCAAACTCCAATATCATTATTCACCTTAAGTGTATCAATTTTATGAATACCTTTACTGACGATATATCCACTTTCCTTAATGAAAAGATTTGGGCGGTGATCTGCGATCTAATTTGAAATCATTGTCGTAGATTCCTTATTAATGCCATTAAATTTTGGTGGTTCGTGATCAGGAGGTCGGGCAAATAAGATTTGAATTTACCCAAACCATGATTTAGCGAAAATTCAATCACAAGATAATAGTATTTAACACATTAAATAATCGTATTTAACTTTTAAGTCTTTTCAGGTTTTCAGACTTTGGGATATTTGATAATAGCTCGAGATAGGATCCCCGAAACTCAAAACCATGAAATGATTAATCATCGGATAATTATCTTTAATTTTAATTAACGTTGCTTACTGTTTAAGGTATTTCAGGAGTTCATACTTTGTGAATCTAGTGTAAGATGAATGGCGAATATTGTAACTCTCCTCCCAGGTTACGACCACAACGCTGATAACAGGTGCAATTTTTTTTTTGTTTTAAAAGTGTGTGCATGCGTGTAGGAGCGGAAACAGACACACTGGACTCTACGTCGTCACCTGATGACTAACAAGACGCAACCACGACTATCACAACAAGAAGACACAAGGCGCACAAAAAGAACTGCAAGCAAATACTACCCAAGACCAAGGTGCCCCACAATATCTTCAACAATAAACGACATACTGGGTTAGGTACTGTACGAACACAGAAGGAAGAATCCATGGTAGTAGGTATTACTATTTATGCAAAGGAAAGCAGGGTATTTAATCTTAGTTCTCTGCTTTGGAGAAAGAGAAGGTCAGATAGGCTCCTGGCTGATTGCTCAGGTAGAAACTAGTAATCCCCTTAGATGTGTCGCAAGAGTGGAAACCCTGCCTTTAAAGGGCCCGAGACTCTTGATACGGCACTGGATTTTTGACGTAGAAAAACACATAGACATATATACTAAGGCTACTGAAGGTGTCTACATCCCTCCTGACACAAGCAAACTACGCAATGCAATACCACCAAGTACTACAAAATCAGGGACAATCATGACCTCTACGGGAGATGCAAGTCAGGAGGACTTTAATATCGACCAACCACTATTGAGACCCGAAGACATCAATCATAGATCAATTGCTCCATTTGTTTTCCATTAAGCGACGAGTACCATCCATGTCTTAACAATGTACATTAGTTTATTTGCAAAATCCCAGTTCACTGAATCATAGTGAAACTACCATCACGTCTCCATAACATAACCATGTCAACTAAACTATTAATAACAATAACTTTTTCAGTAGAAATTTCAATAATTTAACAACATCCTTCCATCTAACATTATCCTAGCATTGTCGTTGAATAACAATGCATTTCATGCTTCACCACCAACTACTAGCAATTACATAATTAACCTTGCAACTAACTAATATTGCAATAATAACTAAATGACCATTTAATAACCATTAATTAAATAACATTACAGTTACAATTAAACGCATCACAAATTTAAACAATAAGGACCGCTTCACCACCAACTAAGAGCAATTTAATAGTTAACATTGCAACTAACTAACATTGCAATAACAATTAAATGACCATTTAATAACCATTAATTAAATAACATTACAGTTACAATTAAATGCATTGCAAATTTAAACAATAAGGACTGCTTCACCACCAACTAAGAGCAATTTAATAGTTAACATTGCAACTAACTAACAATGAAATAATGATTAAATGACCATTTAATAACAACTAATTAAATAACATTGCAGTTACAATTTAATGCCTTGCAAACTTAACAATAAGGACCGCTTCACCACCAACTAAATAGCAATTTAATAATTAACATGGCAATAACAATGCAGCAAGTAACCATAACATTACATGGATAAGTTTCTAATCCGAACATCCCCCTTTAGTGGTGTCACCAGATCCTTACTCTCGCATGATTCATCATAGTATCATAATGACTTTATCCTTACAGTTTACCACAAGGATCTAGTTACATAAACAATTTTATCATCGCCTTTTATAATTGCCATAATTCTTGCCATTTAAGATAACAACAGTCACATTGCCACCAAACCTTCCTTAAAACAATACTAATATTTCATTTTAAATTTAATATTTATATTGCCATTTAAAAATAATAACAAGCCACCTTACCGCCAAATTTTCCCTAAACAATATTAATGTTGTATTTTATGTTGCGCTTATGCTTGCATTTTATAATTGCCAATAAAAATAATAACAAGCCACATTACCGCCAAATTTTCCCTAAACAATATTAATGTTGTATTTTATATTGCGCTTATGTTTGCATTTTATAATTTCTAATAAAAATAATAACAAGCCACATTACCGCCACATTTTCCCTAAACAATATTAACACGACAATTTAATATGGCATGTTATATTGCAGTTTAGGTTTGCCATTTAAATTAACAAGAAGTCATAGTTTTAGATCTGGCCATTAGAGACAATATCCGCATTATAATTAAACCGTAACTGAAGGGAAAAGAAAGATATTCAATCAGTGAATGGGACAACACTCGATGATAATAAAACCATGCTCAAATTTGTAATAGAACCATACACGGTCCAGGAAAAATATAGTTTGTTAACTGAATAAAAAAAGGAGATTGCAGCCTTCAAGCATAACGCACAGGTGTCGATTTCACTGCTTAAGATGCAGGAATGTCCTACGTGGAAGGCGCCTGGTCAGAGAACGGAGAGGTAAAATAAATAGATAAAAATAAGCATTGCAGTCCAACCAATCGCGACTTTACCCTTCCGTGTTATATTAACAAAATAAGCATTAAGAATTTAAAAACAAGGGTTCAAGATAGACCTCTCACGCATTAACCAATAAATGGGATGGATTACCGAATGTGACCAGAATTTTCATGATTTCAGAAGGGTGACAGCGTATTACAGTCTACAGCCATATTGATTCAAGTGGGAGGGCAACCGATTTACATCTTAAAATAGTCTAACCCTAACTCCCTTTATTTTTAAAACCACGCCCTTACCTCTGCGAACTAGAGCAACTCAATAAAACAAAATTAGCTCTTACATAATGCTATAACAATAACAAATACTGTAACATGCCTTTACCCAATACTATACAGTTCACGCTATCCATAATAGTAAGTTCCAACATCAACTGCTAAAGGAATAGGGTATTTACCAGTCGAGTTACTATCACATTGCAGTAGATAAAATGCCCACAACAGAAGGTAAGAAAACGCCCCAAAAGTTTTTAAATTAAAGCGATGAAAATGCAGACAGGTAAGTACACTGAAAATAAATAAATATGCCCTTGGCAGAATGTAAAAACGATTCTGGGTTGTAAAGTAATGGCAGTGAATTCAAACGCCCAAGAATCTAACCCGCCCACAGTCATCAAATGCCCCGGCAATGTAAAATGCCCATGGCAGAATGTAAAAATGATTTCTGGGTTGTAAAGAAAAAAGGCAGTGTATGCAAACGCCCAAGAAGTCCAATTCCCACAGCAAAATGTAAAAACGCCCAAAACAAATTGCCATAAACCCTAAAACTATGCCAAAAATGAAGAACCATAAACTGTCCTGCTAATTTTTTACAGCATAAGATGGGTCGATTCCTGTGGTTCATTGCAACCATTCTAAGCTAATATTTATCACAAACTTAAAGCATTCATCCAAAATAAAAACAAAGCCATGTATATTTTCAGATGCAACACAAACTATCATTCAACCAAATAAAAACATACCTTGGCCTGTTTGCCCGCTCTGGATGGCGTACGCGTGCTCCTTGATGCTCCCGCTCGCCAACCGTAGAGACTACACTGGTACCTCCCAACCAACGCTAGGGGTACTCTGCTTCCCCCTCAGCCCCCCGAGACGCAAAGGGGCCACACACAATCCAGACTGTAACCTAGCTTCCCAGCTCACCTCCAAAGCTGAGCTACCACTCTCATACAGCTGAGAAAATCGCCAACTCCTCACAAGCAATCAATCCAGTTTGAAATTTTGGCAGCATAACATTACCTCATAGCAG